>CAUYLG010012816.1:0-147322 GCA_963573385.1 Cacajao melanocephalus | reverse complement strand
AGTCAAACATTGATGGGCATTAGGGTTGGTTCCAAGTCTTTGCTATTGAGAATAGTGCTGCAATAAACATACATGTGCATGCGTCTTTATAGTAGAATGATTTATAATCCTTTGGGTATATACCCAGTAATGGGATTGCTGGGTCAAATGGTATATCTAGTTCTAGATCCTGGAGGAATCACCACATTGTCTTCCACAGTGGTTGAACTGACTCCCACCAACAGTGTAAAAGCGCTTTTATTTCTCCACATCCTCTCCATCTGTTGTTTCCTGACTCTTTAGTGATCGCCATTCTAACTGGAGTGAGATGGTATCTCATTGTGGTTTTGATTTGCATTCCTCTAATGACCTGTGATGATGAGCTTTTATTTATATGTTTGTTGGATGCATAAATGTCTTCTTCTGAGAAGTGTCTGTTCATATCCTTCACCCACTTTTTAATAGGTTTGTGTTTTTCTTGTAAATTTGTTTAAGTTCCTTGTAGATTCTAAATGTTAGTTTTTTGTCAGATGGGTAGATTGCAAAAAATTTTTTCCCATTCTGTAGGTTACCTGTTTCCTCTGATGATAGTTTCTTTTGCTGTGCAGAAGCTTTTTAGTTTAATTAGATCCCATTTGTCAATTTTGGCTTTTGTTGCAATTGCTTTTGGTGTTTTAGTCATGAAGTCTTTGGCCATGCCTATGTCCTGAACGGTACTGCCTAGGTTTTCTTCTAGAGTTTTTATGGGTTTAGGTGTTATATATAAATCTTTAATCCATCTTAAGTTAATTTTTGTGTAAGGTGTAAGGAAGTGGTCCAGTTTTAGTTCAGTTTTCTGCATATGGCTAGCCAGTTTTTCCCAACACCATTTATTAAATAGGGAATCCTTTCCCCATTGCCTGTTTTTGTCAGGTTTGTCAAAGATCAGATGGTTGTAGATGTGTGGCATTATTTCTGAGGTCTCTGTTCTGTTCCATTTGTCTATATATCTGTTTTGTTAACAGTGCTATGATGTTTTGGTTACTACAGACTAGTAGTATAGTTTGAAGTCAGGTAGTGTGATGCATCCAGCTTTGTTCTCTTTACTTAGCATTGTCTTGACTAAATAGACTCTTTTTTGGTTCCATATGAAATTTAAAGTGCTTTTTTCTAATTCTGTAAACAAAGTCAATGGTAGCTTGGTGGAAATAGCATTGAATTTATAAATTACTTTGGGTAATATGTCCTTTTTCATGATTCTGTTTCTTCCTATCCATGATCATGGAATGCTTTTCCATTTGTTTATGTCCTCTCTTATTTCCTTGAGCAAAGGTTTGTAGTTCTCCTTGAAGAGATCCTTGACATCCCTTGTAAGTTGTATTCCTAGGTATTTTGCTCTCTTTATAGCAATTGTGAATGAAAGTTTGCTCATGATTTGGCTGTTTATTGGTTTATATTGTTTATTGGTTTATAGGAATGCTTGTGATTTTTGCACATTGATTTTGTATCCTGAGACTTTGCTGAAGTCGCCTATCAGCTTAAGGCATTTTGGGGCTGAGATGATGGGGTTTTCTAAATATACAATCATGCCATCTGCAAACAGAGATAATTTGATTTCCTCTTCCTATTTCAATACCCTTTATTTCTTTCTCTATTCAGGGATTAAACTTCTTCCTGGTTTAGTCTTGGGATAGTGTATGTGTCCAGAAATCTATCCATTTCTTCTACATTTTCCAGTTTATTTGCATAGAGATGTTTATAGTATTCTCTGATGGTAGTTTGTATTTCTGTGGGATCAGTGGTGATCTCCCCTTTATAATTTTTTTGACAATGGGGTGTTAAAGTCTCCCACTATTATTGTGTGGGAGTCTAAGTCTCTTCGTAGGTCTCTAAGAACTTGCTTTATGAATCTGGGTGCTCCTGTATTGGGTGCATATGTATTTAGGGTAGTTAGCTCTTCTTGTTACATTGATCCCTTTACCATTATGTAATGTCCTTCTTTGTCTTTTTTTAATCTTTGCTGGTTTAAAGTCTGTTTTATCAGTGACTATGATTGTAACCCCTGCTTTTTTTGGGGGGGGTAAATCTTCCTCCATCCCTTTGTTTTGAGCCTATGTGTGTCTTTGCACCTGAGATGGGTCTCCTGAATACGGCACACTGATGGGTCTTGACTGTATCCAATTTGCCAGGCTGTGTCTTTTGACTGGGACATTTAGCCCAGTTACATTTAAGGTTAATATTATTATGTGTGAATTTTATCCTGTCATTATGATGCTAGCTGGTTATTTTGCCCATTAGTTGATGCAGTTTCTTCATAGTGTCAATGGTCTTTACATTTTGGTTTGTTTTTGCAGTGGCTGGTACCAGTTGTTCCTTTCCATATTTAGAGCTTCTTTCAGGAGCTCTTGTAAGGCAGGCCTGTTGGTGGCAAAAGCCCTCAGCATTTGCTTGTCCATAAAGGATTTTATTTCTCCTTCACTTACGAAGCTTAGTTTGGCTGGATATGAAATTCTAGGTTGAAAATTCTTTTCTTTAAGAATGTTGAATATTGGCCCCCACTCTCTTCTGGCTTATAGGGTTTCTGCAGAGATCCACTGTTAGTCTGATGGGCTTCCCTTCATGGGTAACCTAACCTTTCTGTCTCACTGACCTTAACATTTTTTCCTTCATTTCAACCTTGGTGAATCTGACAATTATGTGTCTTGGGTTGCTCTTCTCGAGGAGTATCTTTGTGGTGTTCTCTGTATTTCATGAACTTGTATGTTGGCCTGTCTTGCTAGGTTGGGGACGTTCTACTGGATAATATTCTGAAGTGTGTTTTCCAAGGTTCCATTCGCCGTGTCACTTTCCAGTACGCCAATCAAATGTATGTTTGGTCTTTTCACATAGTCCCATATTTCTTGGAGGCTTTGTTCATTCCTTTTTATTCTTTTTTCTCTAATCTTGTCTTCATACTTTATTTAATTAAGCTGATCTTTAATCTCTGATGTCCTTTATTCTGCTTGATCGATTTGGCTATTGATACTTGTGTATGCTTTAGGAAGTTCTTGTGATGTGTTTTTCAGCTCCATCAGGTAATTTATGTTCTTCTTTGAACTGGTTATTCTAGTTAGCAATTCCTCTATCCTTTTATCAAGGTTCTTAGCTTCCTTGCATTGGGTTAGGACATGCTCCTTTAGCTCGGAGGAGTTTGTTATTACCCACCTTCTGAAGCCTACTTCTGTCAATTCATGAAATTCATTCTCCGTCCAGTTTTGTTCCCTTGCTGGTGAGAAGCTGTGATTCTTTGGAGGAGAAGCGTTCTGGATTTTGGAATTTTCAGCCTTTTTGCACTGGTTTTTCTTCATTTATCTACCTTTGGTCTTTGCTGTTGGTGACCTTCGGATTGGGTATTTCCATGGGCATTTTTTTGTTATTGCAGATGTTGATGCTATTGCTTTCTGTTTGTTAGTTTTCCTTCTAACAGTTAGGATCCTCTGCTGCAGGTCTGCTGGAGTTTGCTGGGGTTCCACTGCAAACCCCGTTTGCCTGTATATCTCCAGTGGAGGCTGCAGAACAGCAAAGATTGCTGCCTGCTCCTACCTCTGGAAGTTTCATCCCAGAGGGGCACCCACCAGATGCCAGCTGGAGCTCTCCTGTATGAGGTGTCTGTTGACACCTGCTAGGAGATGTCTCCCCATCAGAGGCACAGGGCTCAGGGACTCACTTGAGGAGGCAGTCTGTCCCTTGGCAGAGCTCGAGCACTGTGCTGGGAGATCTACTCTCTTCAGAGCTGGCAGGCAGGAACATTTAAGTCTAGCTGTGCCTACAGCCACCTCTTCCCCCAGGTGCTCTGCCCAAGAGAGATGGGAGTTTTATCTATGAGCCTCTGACTAGGGCTGCTGCCTTTCTTTCAGAGATGCCCTGCCCAGAGAGGAGGGATCTAGAGAGGTAGTCCGGCTACAGTGGCTTTGCAGAGCTGTGGTGGGCTCTGCCCAGTTTGAACTTTCTGGAGGTTTTGTTTACACTGTGAGGGGAAAACTGCCTACTCAAGCCTCAGTAATGGCAGATGCCCTTCCCCCACCAAACTTGAGCATCCCAGGTCAACTTCAGACTGCTGTGCTGGCAGCAAGAATTTCAAGCCAGTGGATCTTAGCTTGCTGGTCTCCATGGGGGTGGGATCTGCTGAGCTAGACCACTTGGCTCCCTGGCTTCAGCCCCTTTCCAGGGAAGTGAACAGTTCTGTCTCGCTGGCAGTTCAGGCACCACTAGGGTATGAAAAAAAAAACAAAAAAAAAACTTCTGCAGCTAGCTCAGTGTCTTCTCAAACAGCTGCCCAGTTTTGTGCTTCAAACCCAGGGTCCTGGTGGTGTAGGTACCTGAAGGAATCTCCTGGTCTGCTGATTGCAAAGACCATGGGAAAAGTGTAGCATATGGGCCAGAATGCACTGTCCCTCACAGCACAGTCCCTCATGGCTTCTAGGGGAGGGAGTTCCCTAATCCCATGTGCTTCCTGGATGAGGCAGTGCCCCACCCTGATTCCGCTTGTCCTCCAGGGGCTGCACCGTCTAACCAGTCCCAGTGAGATGAGCCGGGTACCTCAGTTGGAAATGCAGAAATCATCCATCTTCTGCCTTGGTCTCTCTGGGAGCTGCAAACCAGGGCTATTCCTATTTGGCCATCTTGCCCGGGAATCCCAATTTTTTCTTTAAAGAGATGGGGTATTGCTGTGTTGTCCAGGCTGATCTTGAACTCCTGGCCTCAAGCAATCCTCCTGCCTCAGCCCCCTAAAGTGCTCGCATTACTGGCATGAGCCACCATGTCCAGCCCAATTTCTAGTATTTTATATAAGCAAAAGTATACAGTATGTGCTCTTTTTTGGGTCCAGCTTTTTCCACTCAGGTATTTATTTTGAGATTCTTCCATATTATATCAATGGTTCTTTCCTTCCTTGACTGAGTGCTATCCCCCTGCATGGATATGCCTTTATTTAGCTATTTATTTATTTTTATTATTTTTTTGAGACACTCACTCTGTCACCCAGGCTGGAGTACAGTGGTGCAATCTTGACTCACTGCAACCTCCACCTCCTTGGTTCAAGCGATTCTCCCACCTCAGCCTCCCAAGTAGCTGGGATTACAGGCACCCACCACCACATCCAGCTAATTTTCGTATTTTTAGTAGAGACAGGTTTTCATCATGTTGGCCAGGCTGGCCTTGAACTCCTGAACTCAGGTGATCTGCCCACCTCAGCCCCCAAAAGTGCTGGGGGATTACAGGTGTGAGCCACCCCACCTGACCCCATAATTTATTTATCTACTGTTGGTGGACCTCTGGGAAGTTTCCAGGTTTGGGCTGTAACAAATAAAGCTGCTAGGAACATTCATGTACAAGTCTTTGCATGGAAGGTGCTTTCTTTCCTCTTGGGTAAATACCTAGTAGAACGGCTGAATCTCATGGTAGGTGTATGTTTAACTTTTTAAGAAATTGTCAAGCTGTTTTCAAAGGGTTTGTACCATTTACATCCCCACCAGCAGTGTATGGGAATTCTAGTTCTACATCCTCATAGAAGGTGTATTTTTAAAATCTGCCATTGAGAGAGAAGGAAGTCAAGGTTCTGAGAGCTCAGAGACTTGGTCATTCAGTTACAGAAGCTCCCAACCATCCTCCGCTTCTGGGGCTACCAGGTCACCTGCTTTTCCCTCAGCTCCATTTGGACAAGTTTAGAATAAGAGCGGCTTCAGTGGTAGCTTGTGCTGTGAGGCCACGCTGAGACCTCTGGTAGTGATATGGTCTCCTAGCATGGAGCCCAGATTGCAGCTTTTGTTGAACAGTTCTTCCTGGGAAGGCGATGAACTATAGACACTGCTCTTTTGTCATTTTTTTCCCCATGAGAGATTTGAATTCCAGCCACCTCGCCGGACCCAAATTCTTCTCAAATGCATACATCTGGCAGCGAGGAGGATTGTAGAAAACAGCTCACATGGTGTCCCAAAGCCTGCCTGGCATGCATTTTCCCCTTCAGCCTGGCCAGCCACTCGCTTTGTCCTGAATCCGATGGCACCATCAGATTTCAGTGGCTGGGGAGACCAGACAGGCAAATAAAGCTTTTCTCCTGCCATTTCCCTTTGATCAGCCTTCACTTCAGAACCTTTTTCACCTAATGTTTCCTGACACTTTCTATAGGCATCTGAAAATGTAGTGATGGAGAGTAACCATGTGTCCATGACACGCCTACAAAACAGGGGAGATGATTCTACTGAATCCCAGCCCTCAGCCTGAGACCCAAGCATTGGGAGCAGTGAACACCAAGGAAGAGGAAGAAACGCTGCAGTGCCAGATGCATCTGTCCAGAAGAGACAGTGGCTGGCTTTGCCACTTTGCAGGGCTGCAGTTTTCCAAGCACTGAATCATGAGCTGTGTTCTGCTTCCTCTATTCACAAACACCCAAAGCAAGTTGTATCTCTGTCTTTGGTATTCTCTCCACAGTTCCCTGGCTTTCTTCTTCTAGGGGAATTGTGGTTCAATTTGTGCTCCTGTGTTTCCACCTATGTGTCTCCAGAGATAAGATTTAGTGGGAAATCCGCCAACAGAGAAAATCAGAAAATAGAAAGTTGATGTTTGCAATCACACATTCCAGGGGTGAGGGTTCCTTTTGAAATTTGGCATGTGGGTCCCACAGCCCAAGTTGGAGATGTTTGGGAAAGTAACTCAACTATCCCTTGGCAGGAAGAATCAGGACCATAACAGAAAGATGACCTGCAATCCAGGGGTCAAGACCAGAACATGGAGGCAGGTGCAGGGATATCAAGGACGACATAGTCCTGCTGATGTTACTGGGAATAAGCATCATTTTCTAAATTTTATTAAGCTTTTCATCAAGTTTCCCAACTCAATGAAAGCCTTCTATAGGGTCTCATCCTCCTGGGAAATTTGCCTGTATGTTTTCGTATCTAGATGCAGTGTAGAAGGGAAGGGATTGGTGGGAATCACAGTGGCAGAATGTCCCATGGTGGCTCACGAGAAGACCACAGTGACATCCTTGTCTAAACCCCTGATCTGCAGATCTGCACGCTCAATCCCAGGGACAGGGTTTACTATATTCTTCAGCTGGTTGTTTCAGAAACAGTACACATAAGACTTGGCCATAAATAACCCCAGGAGAAGAGTGAATCTACCCTAAGAGGAAAATATGCCACATTTGGGGCTTCCTAACAGAACCCACTGTTTGCCTGGAAGGAAGACCTTGAAGACTAGCCTGGGCAGTGGCCGCATCATGTAACAAGAATACGGTGTGTTTCGAGCTGATGTTTGGAATGGGGCCGCCATGTTGCCCACCTGGTCTGTACCTAATTTTAGTTCCTGCTTCTTTGGAACGTGGAAGGGCCATGACTCTACCTCAGAGCACCTTTCATCCCTCCAGTAAATGTGCAGTGCTTCCCACGTTCTGGGAGCATTCTCTTTGCTCCCTTTCAGATACGATTCTTGCTGCTAACTTGATTCAGTTTCACAGTTCAGATTTCCCACAAAAAGAATCTGATTAGCACATCTTAGATTTTTCCAGGCAGGTGTCATTGACCAATAGAGAGACGGGCTTGCCAGTAGATCAGTTGTTCATGTATAATTCAGTGTGACCTGGCTGGGGAGAGGGCTGATACTTAAAATGTGATCATTTAAGGACTTACCGCAGCAGGGGCTGTGGGTGTGGCAGGTTCCTGGGAAGAGGCTGTGGGCGGGGCAGGTTCTTGGGAAGAGGCTGTGGGTGTGGCAGCTTCCTGGGAAGAGGCTGTGGGTGTGGCAGGTTCCTGGGAAGAGGCTGTGCGTGTGGCAGGTTCCTAGGAAGAGGCTGTGGGCGGGGCAGCTTCCTGGGAAGAGGCTGTGGGCGGGGCAGCTTCCTGGGAAGAGGCTGTGGGTGTGGCAGGTTCTAGGGCAGTTAACTCCAGCACTGTTGTATCCGGGGATAGCAGGACAGCAGATCTATGTCTTTCCCAAATTAAAAAAAAATGTCCAACCTGTTTGCAAAAAACAGAGAGGTGACTGTATATCTAAAGCCTGGGCAGGATCACAGCTGAAGCATAACATCTACTGTTTCAATCTGTTGGTTAGCTTTGGTTGGTTCTGTTTGGTTCCCAAACTGTGATGGTTAATTTTATGAGTCACCTTGACTGGGCTAAGAGATATCCATATAGCTGGTAAAACATTATTTCCGGATGTGTCTGTGAGGGTGTCCCTAGAAGGGCTTAGCATCTGAATCACTGGACTGAGTAAAGGGGATGCACCTTCTCCAACATGGGTGAATGTCATCCAATCCATTGAGGGCCCTGACAGAACAAAAAGGCAGAGGAAGAGTGAATTCTCTCATCTCGAGCTGAGACATCCGTCTTCTACCTTGGACATCGGAGCTCTTGGTTCTTGGGTCTTTGGACTCCAAAACTCACACCTGTTCCCAGCCCTCCCCATCTCCTACACTGGTTCTCAGGCTTTTGGCCTCAGACTGAATTACACACTGACTTTTCCCTTTCTCCAGCTTTTGGATGACATGTCACGGAGCTTCTTGGCCTCCATAGTTGCATGGGCCAATTCCCATGATCAATCTCTAATATATCTATGTACATCCTACCAGCTCTGTTTCCCTGGAGAACACTGTACTACACAAACATTTCCTAGATTTTCATTCAATTTCTTCCTTGTCTGCATAAAGCAAAGGTTCTAAAAGTAACCAGTAATTTCCATTCAATTACTGAATACTGGCATGGCACTGACTAGATGGTTCTTTATGGATGACAAAGGACATTTTGCCATATGACCTCAAAGGACAAATATTGGGTGATTCTTTCTTTTTTGAGTCAAAGTCTCAATCTGTCTCTCAGGCTGGATCGCAGTGGCCTGATCTTGGCTCACTACAACCTCCACTTCCTGGGTTCAAGTGATACTTCTGCCTCACCCTCCCGAGTAGCTGGGATTACAGGTGCACACCACCATGCCTGGCTAATTTTTGTATTTTTAGTAGAGATGGAGTTTCTCCGTGTTGGCCAGGATGGTCTTGATCTACCTGCTTCAGAACTCCCAAAGTGCTGGGATTATAGGCATGAGCCACCACGCCTGGCCTGGGAGATTCTTTTTTGAACATGCTGCATCTTTCTTTATAAATAAGATTTGATTTCAAAAGATAGGTGATTGTTGGTTGCTATGCAAATCAAACAGACCTGCATATTTAAAGAATTTAAAAAGAGGCCAGTTCAGTGGCTCATGCCTGTAGTCCGAGCATTTTGGGAGGCTGAGGTGGGAAGATCACTTGAGCCTTGAGTTCAAGGCTGCAGTGAGTCATGATCATGCCATTGTGCTCCAGCCTGGGCGACAGAGTGAGACCCCATCTCAAAACAAAAAACAAAATACTATCCTGGGGTTTCTGGGATGAAGGTGACAGAGGGCAGAGAAGCAGAGAGGGGATGGTTCTTCCTGTGCCTGTGTACTGGCCCAGGGCTTCCTCCCCACATTCACTCCATCCCAGATGCAAAGTGTAATCGGAACAGGGCAGCCGACAGCTTCATTCATCCTGCCTGGCTGACCAGGAAGGGGTGTGACATGTGATCCGGCCAACGGGAGAGGAGGCAAAGACTGTTAAGGCCGGAGCCCCAAGCTGGATGTGTCGCCACGTGTATGTTTGCTGGAGCTGTCATGACAAAGTACAGCATAGGGGACTGAGTAGGTTCAATCACAGAAAGATATTGTCTCACAGATCTGGAGCCCAAAGTTTCCCATTCAGGCGGTCCTCAGGGCTGGTTTCTCCTGCAGCTACCCGCCCCCCAACCCCACGGCTTGTGGATGGCTGTCCTCTCCATGCGTCATCAGTTCTTCCCTGTGTGCGTCCGTGCCCTAATCTCCTTTTCAAAACTACGGTTAGATTAAGGCCAACTCTAATGATCTTATTTTACCATGATCAGTTTTTAAAAGGCCTTGTCTCCAAATACAGTCACATGCTGAGGTACCTGGGTTTAGACTTTAACATATGAATTTATGCCTGCCATGATGGCCGGAGCTGCTGCAGCCATTTTGCGGCAAGCTGAGGCTGAGCCCAACGTAACCCATGAGGGGGCCGAGCAGGACACGAGCAGAGGGAAGCAGAACCAGAGGCCTGGGGTGCCTGCCACGTTCTGCTCCTGCCGAGCGGAATGGCAAATTTCCTTATTTGTGAATCCAGTTTGAGTCAGGGTTTTAAAAGGTGGCCTAACAGAGAGAGACGTAAAACATCAGAGGTGGAAATGTAAGCAGCCGGCATTTATAGGGCTCCTCTTAAGGGAAGAGAGGAACACATCTTATTTCCTCCAACACCCAACAGTGGGGCCTGGTGGGTGGGCGAGGCGCTGCCTGGGAAGGGGTCCTCACTAGGAGGCGTGACTCCCTTCCCCAGCTTGTGAGCTCTCGTCAACGCCTGGTGAACGTCTCCGCCAGCCCCTGCTGCCCGAAGCCCACACTTCCAGAGTCTGTATTCCCAGAGGGCGAAGGCTCCACTGTGCCCCTGCGACTCGGTCTTCTGTGCTGCGTGTGAAGCGAACTGAATGTTTTTCACCTATTTCCCCCCCCGCCCCCCGTTAGGCAGTGGGCTACACGTTAAGGGTTGAACAGCGAATGAGGCGAAGTCTCGTCCCCATAAAGCAGAACTTCTGGGCATTTTTAACTTACAATGTGGTCTGTGCTACTACCGTGAGTGAAAATCACAAAAATACACACAGGCTGTTCCGACAGCACATGAAAGAGACGTCTTACCAAACTTGGGGTTCAGGAAGAGGGCCAGAGCGAGGGCGTCTGTCCTGTTCTGCACCCCACGCCCCGAGCCGAGCGTGGCAGAGGGGGGAAGGGTAACAGGCACTGAGCCAGGTCGTTTCTCCCCGCAGAGGCCACCCCGAGCCTCCACAGGCGGCGCTGGTGCAGAGAACCCAGGTCCGCCATGTCTGTCCTCCCAGACAGAGTCCAGCCACCTTCTCGCGGGGTAAGGACGGCTGCCAGCTCGGGGGGAGGAATCCAAGCAGTTTAGAGAGCAGAGCTCCAAGGACACCCTCTGATACCCACGGAAATGATGTCGAGCCGCACAGGAGGGAGGTGCCTCCAAAAGAAGAAACGCACAGGGCGGCCGGGGTGGTTCCGGGACGGTTCCGGGACGAGGCGTCGTCGCTGGCGCGGCCACAGTGAATGTGCCGCGGGTGCTTCTGGGATGGCTCCTCCGGGCCGCCCACGCCCCCACCTGGTTAGTTACAGGCCGAGCGCTGGCGCCGATGCCTCAGCCGGCACCCGCGCGTGCGCCGTGTGGTACCAGCGATGCGGTTGTGGCCAAAGGGGAGAGCCCCGTGGGGAGTGTGGGCCGTGGAGGCTTCTTTGAGTCAAGGGCAGAGCATGTGTTTGACCGGAAGTGCTGATTCAGATCTTGGAATCGGGATTTTCTGCTAATGTGGTGTTTTTCCTCTGACGGCACAATAATATTGTTTTGGTTGCTAAGAAACTGTCTTTTAATTGAACATTGGGTCGAGTGGCTATAGTACCATAATATACCATGCAGATGTCAAGAGAATAGCACAGCGCCCAAGTGACAATCAGGCCACTTCTCACAACAGGCATGTCATAATACACAAGTGTCTTTCCAGATTTTCCTCACAGGGCGTGGAGACATTGATTTGTGATGGCAGACTCAAGATTCTCACTCCCCAGTCTGTGATATGGCCCTGCAGTGGGCTATCTGTGCCTATAACCAAGCTCAGCTTTGTTTTATAGGCTGACATTTTGTGGGCTATTACTCTGAATGAATCACTGTTCTAATGATCAGATCATTATAATGGTGCATTGGTTTGATGCAGGGTAGTGAAATACTGTTACCTCAATAAGGCTGGATGTCTGTTACAGATCTTATCTCATAATCCCTGCTTAACAGAGGCATCCGTGGTTTCTTTTGCAGTACACAGCAAATACCTGATTGAAGAACTCTTTGGAGAAAGGACTATAGTGTCATTTTAGAAGCTAAGAGTAAAGTTTAATATTCCTAATGGTAATTACTTTCTATTTTGTTTTTCACAACTGAGAGACATTGTTTGGCTAAATCTCTAGGGGGCGATTGAGAAAGGCAGGCACGTAATCCTAGCTCCGAATGCCCTGATAAAATGAATGTGTTCTTTTACTATAGAGACAGAGAAGGTTCATGCATTGTTTGCTAGGCAATTTTCTAGCATGCAGCTGCAAGATTGGGTTCATATCTATTTGCTGAGAAATCAGATGTAAGCATAGGTTGAGTTGAGGGTGTCGATTAGTACGAGACCTCAAGTAGATGTTTTGTTTTTCTCCTTGAGGGGCTGATTTCAGTGTTAAAAGTGTGGCCTGAGTAAAAGAAAAGCAGTTGAAAAATCGGCTTTTAAAAGTCTTTAGTGGGTAGAATTAGAGTTATGTTTTTATAAGATGGGAGTTATACCCCCCTCTACCTCCCTGCAAAGAAGTGGCACCGGTTGTATTCCACCTGTGGTGGCCAGGGTTCTTTGATTGCAAGCAACAGCAACACTGCTACCCCTAATTGGAAAGGAGTTATTTAAATGGTATTGGGTGGCTCACATATCTAAAAAAAAAACATCTGCGCAACCGGGGATCTGGAAGGACGTGTACGAGGGAGTTGAAAAGACAGCTGAGTCTGAATACTGTGTCTTTCATCATTTCCTCTATTTTTATTACTTTGTTTGAGATTCAAATATCAGGAGAGAGGAATTCATTCAGTTACTGTATACTATAATTGCAGCTCTAGAACTTTTATGTAAAAGGAACTTACGGCAGCAGTTTGGTCAGAATGGGCGATGGCAAAGGGTGGAAGGGGGCTGATGGAAGGATTTTTTTTTTTAGATAGGTTCCTGCTCTGTCACCCAGGGTGGAGTGCAATGGCATGATCTCAGCTCACTGCTACTTCCGCCTCCTGGGCTCAAGCGATCCTCCCACTTCAGCCTCCCAAGTAGCTGGGACTAACAGTATGTGTCACTACGCTTGGCTAATTTTTGTATTTTTAGTAGAGTCGGGGTTTTGCTATGTCACCCAGGCTGGTCTCAATCTCCTGGACTCTAGCAATCTTCCTGCCTTGGCCTCCAAAGTGCTGGGATTACAGGCATGAACCACTGTGTCCACCCAGATGGAAGAGTTTTGAGTGGCTTGTGACACTTGACATCCCTTCTTAGTGCCAAGATCACAGGCCACCCCTTGGCCAATGACAGTTTAGCACACCTTGACTGGCAGTTCCTTGAAGATTGAGTAAAGAAAAACAGTTCTTTTGATGCCATCTTTGTTAAGCATGTAGATAGATTCTCATGACATAAGGCTCTAGGCAGCTCCCAAGTCCTCAGAGTAGGCTGTTCTTGCGGAACAATGCCTGCCAGCCCCGTGCTAGGCACCCCTCATTGTCTTCTAACATCCCTTTCCAACCTGCTTCTTTGCTGGCAGAAGCCACTTCTCACAGAGACTTGAAAACATGCCCTGCCTATTTATTTTGGTATTCTCACCTGCAGCAGTCATATGACCCAATTCAGGTCAATTAGATACAAGGGAAAGTACAAGAAAGGCTTTCCTCTTTAATATAGACATGGCACTGTAGACTGGGGCAGCCGTTTGGGACAGTTCAGACAAGGCAGAAGGGTGAGGTCAGTAAACTGAGCATGGCAGATGGACGCGATGGATGACTTATTGTCCTGCTGAATTAACCAAACCTGAAATAAACTACCTCTAGGCCTCTTGCTAAGGGAAATAAGAAATGTCTTTCACCTTTAAGCTATTTATCTTTGTCTATTCCTAGTCTGGGTTGGTATAACAAAAATACCGTAGACTGGGTGGCTTATACAACAAATAGAAATTTAGTTCTCACAGTTCTGGAGGCTGGGAAGTCCAGGATCAAGGCGCCCACAGATTTGGAGTCTGGTGAGCGCAGGCCTCCTGGTTCATAGATGGCCATTGCTGTGTCCTCACGTGGTGTAAGGGGAGCTCTCTGAGGCCTCTGCTGTAAGGCCACTATTCCCATTCACAAGGGCTCCACCCTCATGACCTAATCACCCCGAACCCTCCACCTCCAATACCCTGACACTGGGCATTAGGGTTTAATGTACAAATTTTAGGGGGATGCAAACACAGTTTATAGCACCATTTTGTTTTGTTATTCATTTATTTTTAGAGACAGAGTCTTGCTCTGTCATCCAGGCTGGAGTGTAGTGGTGCAATCATGGCTCCCTGCAGCCTTGACCTCCTTGGCTCAAGTGATCCTCCCACCTCAGCCTCTTGAGTAGCTGGGACTCTAAGTGCCCACCATTGGATCTGGCTAGTTTTTTAAACATTTTTTGTAAAGATGGGGTCTCACTACATTGCCTAGGCTGGTCTTGAGCTCCTGGTCTCAAGGGATCCTCCTCCCTTGGCCTCCCAAAGGGCTGGGATTTCAGGCAGGATCCACCGCACTCGGCCTCTAGCACCATTTTAATAGAGTCCAGTATCATGGGCAGCTAAAGCTTCCCAGTTCACACGCTGAAGAAATGTTCATCTGTCCTCTGGAGGATCCACCCTCACAGGAGTCAACTACAGAAGGGCCACAGATGGAGAATTCTCCATGGGTGCCCCTAAAAGCAGGAGCTGGCATGGTCAGCAGCTTCCCCGACCCCAGGACCTCCTTCTGACTCTCCCTGGGCAGTAGGGAGCTCCTTGCTGTCTCCCTCCACTCTCTCAGCCCCGTTTGAGGCATGGAATCTGATGGGGACAGAGGTTGATGAAGCTTCTCATGGGGGGCGACCCTGTGGGCTCACCCCTCTGGGACGACTTGGCTCCTTACCATCCCAGAGGGGAGGGAGGGAGGCTGCTCTTCTGGCCTTGCCAGTCCTCAGTATCCCCTTTCACCCTCGCCCTGGCCGAAGCTGAGAGACATTTGCCCACATGCCGACCCCCACCCAGCTCTCTACACCCATCCTGACTCCAAGTTGGAGGGGTTTCAGAACTTGGCACCAAATCCCTTTTGCTGCTCCTGCAGCTTTGACTTTGGCCCCTAGGTGGTCCTCATAAATGTGCTTTTATTTGTTCCTGGGACTCAGATCTGGTTTGTGTACACATTCTGGAACCTGTTGTCCATTTCTCTGGACAAAGGTCCATCTGGACAACATGACCAGCAGCCCAGGTCCCTGGGAGCCTGGAGGGAGAGCCCTCCCTTGCACGCGGGCTGGTGGCTCAAGAGTCGCTCCTTACTGCCCTTCCTCTCCAGCGTCTGCAGCTGCTTCCCTGCCTGGGCCTCTGAATGTCCTGTTTCTTTGCCTTTTTGTCCATAGTATGAGTGAGGATCATTGGGCTCACAGAGACCCAAATGCATGGCATAAACAGAGGAAGCGTTCATTCATTCCCATTAAAGAAAGCTTGAAGGTAAGCCGTCTTACTTGTTCCACGGAGTCACTGAGGACCCCAGCTCCTCCTGTCTCTAGGATGTTTCTGGTATCTTCAGCACGATGAGAGAGCCGCAGGAACTGCAGCTATGAGGTCTGTATTCCACGCAAGAAGAAAGGGAAGAAATAGCAGCCGTAGGGGAGCTTTCTCAGAAATCCCATTCAACGATTTGCACATACACCTCATTGGCCGCTCCTGGCTGCAGGAGCAGGGGGAGGTGCAGGCTTTCTCCTGGGCGCATGGCCACACTAAATGGCACGTGGCAGTCACTGAGGAAGCAGGGAAGACTGGATGCTGGCTAAGTACCCAGTGGTCTCTGTGACATATTGCTCTTCTCACCTGCTGAGAATGATGCTGGCGGCTGGCTGGAGAGCCACCTTGCTGTGAAGTCAGCCCTGTGCTAGCCTGCCTTCCTTCCTCCCCACCTGTCCAGCTGGTGAGTGTCCCTGACCCTGCTCCACTTGTGTGAGAAGACCTAGTTCCAGGGCCCAGTCCCCTCCTAAGCTTCCTCTCCAATAATAGCTCACTGGGCTGCCCCTGCAGCTGTTTGACCAAGACGGAGCTGGAAGCGTCTCCTATCACCACAATACACAGACAGTGGTGGGAGATATTTCTGGGTATACTCGTGAGGGTGACATTTAGCTCCACACAGGATGGCCTTGAGACTTGACCTCATCTGAAATGGCAAGTGAGTCGTCACTATTTAGGCCCTTGGAAAGAATCATGCAAGAGTTCTGAAATGACAAAAGGTCTTCACACAGTCAAGCTAGGAAAGAAAATTGATGAAAGAGACATCTTTGTGACCAAGGCTTCCTGTGTTTTATGACACCTTTCACAACCTGATCTGGTATCCTTCTCCACAAGAGGCAGGAGCAGCAGCCCTGTTTCTATCAAGCTGCGGATATTTCTTCTTCAGGATTCGCCAGATATTGATAATATTTCACATTCCTTTTTTGAAGGAGTTGAGATTGTTCATGATTCATCAGATGTTGAGAATATTTTACATTCCTTTTTGGAAGGAATTGAGATTGTTCATGATTTATCAGATGTTGATAATATTTTACATTCCTTTTTTTGAGAGTATTGAGATTGTTTTCACAAGTTTGCCGAGATGTGTATTACATCATTGGGCTGGGAAATGTGGTCCTGCCTCAAAAAGAATGAGTTATTTTTTTTTCTTTTGTTCTTTTCCCTCCCCCCACCTCCCCCCGCCCTCCCTCCCTCCCTGCCTTCCTCCTCGTCCTTCTCCTCCTCCTTCTTCTTCTCCTTCTGCTTCTTTTCTTTCTTTCTTTTTCTTTTCTTTCTTCTTTCTCTTTTTTTTCCTTTCTTCTCATCCTGTGAGGGGAGATCACGCCACTGCACTCCAGCCTGGCGACAGAGTGAGACTCCATCTGAAAATAAAGATAAGTAAATAAATAAAAAGAAAAAGCCAATTCCTAAATCTCAGCCTGGAAAACTAGATGGCAGAATGACACCTGGTGAGATGTCTGCTGTGCCACAAGGCTGCAGCGGGTCCTGGTGCAGAGTCAACACCGTGGGTGGCATTTCGGGTAGCTTGTTCACCCCCAGGGAAGGAAGAGACCGTGTATTAGGCCATTTTCATGCTGCTGATAAAGACATACCCGAGACTGGGTAACTCATAAAGAAAAAGAGGTTTCATGGATTCACAGCTCTATGTGGCTGGGGGGCCTCACAGTCATTGCAGGAGGCAAAAGCCATATCTGACATGGTGGAGGGCAAGAGAGAATGAGAGCCAAGCACAAAGGGAAACCCCTCATAAAAACCGCCAGATCACGTGACTCATTTGCTACCATGAGAGCAGCATAGGGGAAACCACCTCCAGGATTCAGTTACCTCCCGTGGGGCTCCTCTCACCACGTGTGGGCATTGTGGGAGCTACCATTCAAGATGAGATTTGGGTGGGGACACAGCCAAACCATATCAGACAACTCACAGTTTAGACTTTGTCGTTATGAAATTGGTCCCCTTACAAGGCTGCAATTCCCACTAATCAAGTGTCGAAGCCAGCCCAGGCATCCAGCCTGGATATCACAGATGACGTAGGGGAAAGTCATTCTGGGAGGAGCGATGGATTTGACTTCAAAAGTCAATTTAACTTCTGTGAAACTTTGAGTTGATAAAATAAGGTGCCACCCGGATGTGTAAAATGTACAATACAACACCATTTGTGCGTAATAAAAATACTAGTGCACCAAACAACAATATGTATTTTGTGAGACTATATACATACACATTACACACAATCTCATGGGTCTTAATGAGGAATAGGGAAGGAAAATAATATATGAGGATAAAAGGGAGTAAACAAATTAATAAGTTCAGACAGAGAAATAAAATGATGAGATTCAAGTACATATTTTTTGCTACTTTTACATAAATAACACTAAACGGTGGAGTGCCAGTTTCTGATTCAGTTGGTAGGATCAGTTCCTCTGAAGTCAGCAGGGAGAATCTTATTTTTAAGCTCTCCTTATTTTGAAGAATGCTAGACTTGGGTTGTAAATGTTTCTTTTACACTATCACATTATTATTTATGAAAGTAATCAAAATAGAAGCATTGCTCTTGATCCTGCCATATCCTATTGGACCTCCTCCTGAGAACTCCATAACTGACATCACTCTAGCCATAGTTTGTTTTAGCTTGCTATTCATGATCATATTGAAGAGAAAATAGAGTTGATTTTGAAATTTGTTTTAGTAGGTTTTTCTGGGGCAATTTTCTTAAGTGGTTTTTTACAGGTACCTATATTGTCATAGAAATGTAATGTGTCCTAAAAGATATTGTGTGTGTATCATTATGTGTGTGTATTAATCTTAAGAAAAGGAGAAAACATCTCTCATTCTCTCTCTGTCTCTTTGCAATGAGATTAACTCTTTTCTTCCACATATAAAAAGCTGGGTTGCAAAACTTATGTAATGAGCCACCTCAGCTAACCGAGCTTTACTTTATTTAAAAGGTGCTGTGATATTGTTCCTGTGTGATCTCAACAAAATCAGTCACTTCCTTGGCTCTTTATTCTTTCTTGTATCTCAGCTCACTCATATGGGATCACTTTCCTTTTGTCTAAAGGGCATCCTTTAAAACTTTTTACTGAAAGTGTGATCCATGGAATGGCTGTCAGTTTGCAAACTGTTACCAGTTCACCATAAGTACAGAAAATGAGAGTCTAAAACTTGCATAGCAATTTGATATTGCTGCAATATATGAGTGCGTGATCAGTTTACTTGACTTGTTCACAAGGTATAAACCAAAAATTCAAGTCTGTAACAGACTGGAAATTCAAAAATATATAAAACCCACAAAACTTGGTCCTTCTCCAGGTATGCTGGTGACATGCCTTTATTTTTCCTTTACCCATACTTTTGGAAGATTATTGTAGTGGCTATAGGATTCTACACTGAAGGTAATTTTCTTCAGTATGTGAAAGATGTTTTTCCACTGGCGTTTAGCTTTTAGTGTTACTTTTGAGAAGTCAGCTGTCAGTCTTTTGTTCTTTTATTGTTTTAGATTTTTCTCTTTGCCTTTAGTTTTACGCAGTTTCACTATGATGTATGGATGTGTGAGTCTTTTTATTTACCCTACTTGAGATTTACTGTACCCTGTAAATCTGTAATTTAGTATCTTTCATTATCCTGGAAATTTTTAAATTATTATTTCTTCTAATGTTTGTTTTTCTCTTTCCCTTCTTTTCCTTTGGGTACATCAAATAAAATGTATATTAGATATTTCGGTTTGTTTTCTATGCCTCTTAATCTTATTTCTGTATTTTCTGTGCATTATTGTGATCTCAGTAAGATCAGTCACTTTCTTGGCTCTTTATTCTTTCTTGTGTCTCAGCTCACTCATATGGGATCACTTTCCTTTTGTCTAAAGGGCATCCTTTAAAACTTTTTACTGAAAGAGTGCTCCATGGATTGGTTGTCAGTTTGCAAACTGTTACCAGTTTACCATCAAGTACAGAAAATATACTGTCTATCTTTTTGTCTCCCCAGGTTGCAGTCTAGATAACATTTTCTGGTTTTTAATAAACACTGTGCTGATAATTACTGTCTGACAATTCTAATATCAAAAGCTCTTGGTTCTGTTAATTCCTGCTTATGGTGTCTGGCCTCTCCATTTGCCTGGTTATCTTTGACTGAGCTCTAGTCATTGTACTTGAGAATTATTTTTAGGAATAATTTGAGGTCTAACCTAAAGGTCCCTTCCTCTGCAGAGGGTTTATATTTGCCTCTGCGAAGTGCTTGGGGGTTATTTCCAGTCTCAGGCACTTAAACCAAGTGTAAAACTTGAGATAATATGAGTCTGGATGCAAATCCTTAGGAAGGTTTGGTTACTTCTGGTTTGTTCTTGTCCTAAGAGTGTACCTCTTCTGTGTACCAGTTTATTTGGAGCCACTTTACCCTTTGTGAACTTAATTATGATCTGTGTCCTCTTCCATCACAAACTGATCAGAATGAAATTCATATTTTCCCAAATTGGCCAGTGCTCTCAAGGCAAAAGTGCTCTGTGCCTGTGAACCTCTCAGGGCTATGGGTTCCTTTCCATCCGATAGCCTTAAGAAGGTAATTTATATCTTTTAGTCAGAAGATTTTGATTGTTGTCAGCAGAATGATTGGTTCAAAATAAGCTTCTTATCATTCCTCTAAATAAGAGGCCACTTCTGTTCACAATTTAGGGCAGAAAAATGACTAATATGCTTCAGTAATGGTTAGCAGGAGAGAAAGATCAATGTAGTAAGAGACTAGAGACAGTCTCGCAGGAGAGGAGGTCTACTTACTCTTGTTACTCAATGACAGAGCAAAGTCCATGCCCTGACTCTTTGAGTCACTTGGGTGTAATACCACAAATGTAACATGAAGTGGAGTAGAAGACAGTCCATCAGCTATGGTCCATGTAGCAGAATTTGTGGACCTTTTTTTGTCTGTCCTAGAAAATATTTTAAAGACAGCTGAGAATGTCCATGCATGTTCAAACAAATTCCTCATTTTCTTCAGAAGAATCTATCTGAAAGAAGGGCACCTGAGTTTTATTTTCCAGACTAGATATTATGGGGTGGAATTGCAAGCTATGTGGCCAGTTCATTTTAATTTCAGGACTGGTTCCGTGAGCAAACAAATTCGCCCCAAATGAGAGTTGCCAAAATGTTAGATTCCATAACCATTGGAACTCTACGGCAGTGTTTCTCAAAGATGAATGCCCTTGAAAATCCCTTGATGATCTTGCTAAAATGCAGGTTCCAATCAGTAGATTGGAGGTGGGGCCAGAGATTCTGCTTTTCCAGCAAGTTCCCAAGTGATTTCAGTGCTGCTGGTCCTCAAACCACACTTTAAGCAGCCAGGTTCTGTAGTGCTCAGAACATTTCACATTGAACCAGATCTGCCTTTGTCCCCACACCAGGCGTTCCCACACATGGAAAATGTTTTTGGATTTAGTAAGAACTGGGATGTCAAGAGGGGCGCCATCTCCACTGGCAATGCAATGAAGAGCTTCAGCTGCATGGCAGGCCCACCTCCTCACAACTGGGATTATTTTGGGGGGGCCCAAAAATGTGAGAAAAGCAGAATGCCTCATGGCACCCTACAGAAGCAGAACCCCAAGCCAATCTCAGCCGGCAATTTCACATTCTACTCTTTCATCAAACATACTGCCGATGGCCAGATGCAGTTGTTCACACCTGTAATACCAGCACTTTGGGAGGCTGAGGCAGGAGGATCACTTGATCCAAGGAGTTGGAGGCCAGCCTGGGCCACATAGCAAGACCACTGTTCTCTAGCATCACTTTCTCCTCCTGACGTTATCTGGGAGTCACTTCTGAGCAATGCGATTGAGTTTTCAGCCTCACAATCATCACCTGCAACCTCGCTACTCAAAGTATGGCCCATGGACCAGACTATCAGCAATCACCTGGGGGCTTCTTAAGAATGTAGCTTCTCAGGATGCACCCCAGATGTCCTGAATCAAAATCTGAGCTTTAACAAGATCTGGTGGTTAATACACCCATTCATGTTACAATGAAAAAAAGAAGACATGCTTATGAATGGTGGTTTTCATTTTTCTTTTTTTTTTTTTATTTTCCAGATTAGTAATTTTGGTTTCATTTTAATTAACCTCCACCATCTTAATCCTTGCTTCCTCTAAAAAAACATATTTATTCAGAAAGCTTCATCAGGCAGCAACCTGCTCATCAGTGATGTGTGGGGGACAGAGAAGATACCAGAAGTCTTCTCAGAACCACAGAGCCCAGCAGCCCCAAGTCCTAGGTTAGGACTCTTTGTAACAGGCCCTGCTAAACTGGGGACAGGCAAGGTCCCTTCATCAAAGATCAGCTCAGTGGTGGACGCAGTGGCTCACGCCTCTCATCCTAGCACTTTGGGAGGCCAAGGCAGGTGGATTACCTGAGGTCAGGAGTTTGAGACCAGCCTGACCAACATGGCGAAACCCCATCTCTACTAAAAATACAAAAATTAGCCAGGTATGGTGGCAGGCACCTGTAATCCCAAGTACTCAGGAGGTTGAAGCAGGAGAATCGCTTGAACTTGGGAGGTGGAGGTTGCAATGAGCCGAGATTGCATCACTGCACTCTAGCCTGGGCAACAAAGTGAGATCCTGTCTAAAAAAACAAAAAAATAAAGCTCAGCTCAGATAGGGGGTCAGGCAAGTCAGCTAATTTGTAAGAACGAAGAGAATCCCAAAAGCAAGACTCTAACTAGTAAATCTAAAGTGTACCTAGGATTCTGGGTCTTTTGGCAGCATAAGATTTGGGCAACACTGGACAAGTCCTTCGGAAGTGGTCCCGCTGGGCATCAGCTGGCATCTTGTGTCTCATCTCCCATGAGAGGCTGGAAGAGACTGTGTATAGGCTGAAGTCTCTGGGAGCCAGAGCGCCTTCCTCCCCAGGCTGCTCAGCCCCATCACTGTTCTCCAGCATCGCATTCTCCTCTGATGTTATTTGGGAGTCACTTCTGAGCAACGCAGTTGAGTTTTCAGCCTCACAATTATCACCTGGAACGTCGCTACTCAAAGTGTGGTCCATGGACCAGACTATCAGCAATCACCTGGGGGCTTTTTAAGAGTGTAGCTTCTCAGGATGCACCCCAGATCTCCTGAACCAAAATCTGAGTTTTAACAAGATCTGGTGGTTCATACATCCATTCATGTTAGAGAAACGCTGACCTAGAAAGAAGATGCATTTTCTTTTTTCTTATTTATTTATTTTTCTTGAGACAGAGTCTTGCTCTGTCACCCAGGCTAGAGTGCAGTGCACAATCTCAGCTCACTGCAATGTTTATCTCCTGGGTTCAAGCGATTCTCCCACCTCAGCCTCCTGAATAGCTGAGATTACAGACATGCACCACCATGCCCTGCTAATTTCTGTATCGTTAGTAGAGTTGGTTTTTCACCATGTTGGCCAGGCTGGTCTCAAACTTCTGACCTCAAGTGATCTGTCTCCCTCAGCCTTCCAGAGTTCTCGGATTACAGGCATGAGCCACTGTGCCTGGCCAGCAGATGCGTTTTCTAAAAGAAGATGCTCTTCCCGGCACCAAATTTGAAGGCCCAACCCTGTGGCCTGGCCAGGAAAGCAGAGAAAGGGTCTTGGTGAACTCATTCCTAACACAGAAAGATTTCTCAAGGAAATGCAAGGCCCGGGCTGAACCGTGTTTATACGGTTTCATTCTCATGTTCCAACTGTGACTTTGGAGTCGCCTAAATTTTTCCTTTGATATAATGAGATAAATATATGATCTTGGATTCTCTTCCTCCCTCTTCACTAGAATGTTCCAGAAATAAAGAGTCAGCCATAAGCCTTAGGGGAGTTGAGATGAAAACTTTTAGAACGTGAAATTTTGGTCCAAATGGGATTTTTGCTGGTGTTACTAATTAAGATTCTTTTTAAAACTAGGCCAGCCCTGTGCTCTCCGGTTGGCAGTCTGTTTAGAATCTCTCTGTAAACACGCAGTGGCTTGTACAAATAGGGAGGCTTTACTTTCCCATCATAAAGAGGGCCTGAAATAAATCCCAGACAACGCTAGAAGTTTGTCTTTGCCATAAAAATCGTGGAATTCATTGAGGGCTGCCTCACTGCACTCAGGGTAAAGCTGGCCAGCTAATTGGCCCTGGGAACCAGCTGGTGGTGGGTTTCACGCTCTTCAGACTGTGGAAGGGGTGGGGGGTTCACTCTTAGTTTTCTTTTCCAGGACATTTTTTAAAGCTGTCTATTTAGGTGATGTGCGTTTTCCTGTACAGCGGGAGTGTCCAATGTTTTGGCTTCCCTGGGTCACACTGGAAGAAGAATAATTGTCTTGGGCCGCACATAAAATACACTCACACTAGCAATAGCTGATGAGCTAAAGCAAAATTGCAAAAAAATCTCATAGTGTTTTAAGAAAGTTTACAAATGTGTCTTGGGCCACAAAGCCATCCTGGGCTGCATGCAGCCCATAGGCTGCAGGTTAGACAAGGTTGCTATAGATTAAATGCAACTGCCTGATTTTCAGTTAGCGACCCTGTACAACATCAAAGCTTACATTGCTGGGGTCTGCCAACACCAGGCCCCTCTTTGAGATAGAATTGTAATCGTCGGCTCCTGACTTCTGTCTTGTTGATTGAGAGAAAGAAAGATGAGAGTTTCACTTTCTTCTCTTTCACATATGCCAAAGGCAGTGCTTATGTGTGGCCATGTCAACTAAAAACCTAAGTAGCTGAACAGCCTGGGGCTGGAAGAGCGAGAAGTGAGCCGTCTACACCAGCTCAGTGCTTTGAATACTGTGTGAGCCGTAGCTGTTTGCAGAGTGACTGAGTGAGCAATGGATTCTCTGCTGGTACAAACTAGATGGACTTCCCTGAGTCCTCATCCGAGCTGGTCTTCTTTGAAAAAGGAATTCCACCGGTCCCCAATTTGCATGTTCATCTC
The DNA here is from genome assembly GCA_963573385.1 of Cacajao melanocephalus. Classification (NCBI taxonomy): domain Eukaryota; kingdom Metazoa; phylum Chordata; class Mammalia; order Primates; family Pitheciidae; genus Cacajao; species Cacajao melanocephalus. The sequence continues at coordinate 123,026 of CAUYLG010012816.1, read as the reverse complement.
TGTATACTCAGAGAAAAGACCAGTGCCCAATTTGTAGCAGATTCTCAGTAAATATTTGTCAAATGTGTGAATGGACACCTCTTAGACTTCACTGCTGAAACTGATTCCATTTCCCACCACTTCATCTGTGCATTTCTGCCCATTTTGTATTGCCTACAATGTCCATGTATTAGTTTCCCTTACTCACTTGAGTAAGTTTTCCCACACTCGAGCTGATCAAAGTGCTACTGCTTGTGTGAAGGGTAATTGCTTGTTTATCAAATGAAGACGCGAAGACAGGGGCTGAAATCCAGTTGCGTTCAGTTCACATACTCCATTTCAATAGGAATTGTAAACATTTTCATATGAAAATTTGCTAAGAGTTCGTGTAAATACAGCGCATCTCACAAAACTGTAAACAATTTAACATAGCTCTTCTGTACCGCTCCGGGGCTATCTAAAGACCTTGCATGTCTAGGCATTAGAATTGCTAGGACAGGCTGGGCATGGTGGCTGCACCTGTAATCTTGGCACTTTGGGAGGCCAAAGTGAGAGGATTGCTTGAGGCCAGACATTCAAGACCAGCCTAGGTACAAAGCAAAACCCTATCTCTACAAAAAAATTTTAAAAACTATCCGGTACCGGTGGTGTGTGCCTGTGGTCCCAGCTACTTGGGAGGCTGAGTGGGGAGAATTGCTTGATCCCAGGAGGCTGTAGTGAGCTTTGATTGTGCCACTGCACTCCAGCCTGAGTGATGGAGTGAGACCCTCTTTCTAAAAACCAACCAAACAAAAATGGTCTAATCACATTTGCCTTGATGATGAGGCAGGGGCAAATGTGGTGATGGGATTGGGGGGAGGTAGAGGACATTTATCAGGGACAGGTGGGGACAGGGTGTGCACCTTTTCCCACTGCACATGGTAGGGAGAGCAGGAGGATTCGGGTTCCCAGCATGCTGGAGTCTTCTCTCCCCAGTCACATCCTTGGCAGAGAAAGTGGGCAACAATCCTCTTAGCAGGGAAGGGAAGGGTTAACCCCCCAGTCTCCTTCCCAGGTTGAGAGAGTGACATACTGTCTTAATACTACAGTAGCTTTGCCCTATTCAGAGGTGCTCTGGTGAGAGAAGGGATTTTTTTTCCTGATCCTTGAAACATCAAAAATTCCTCCATGTTTTTCCTTTAGGTCTTTCCCAGCAAGGGGGTGAGGGGTCTTGTTCAGCTGAGGGAAGCGTGCCTGGCGGGAGGGCAATTCAGCCTCTATCCAGGGTTAGGAAGAGAAAGGAGTAACAACATTCCTGTTACATTTTTTTTCTTTTTTTTTTTTTTAAATTTGGATAGACATAGGGTATTGCTCTGTCACCTAGGCTGGAATGCAGTGGCACGATTACAGCTCGCTGCAATCTCAAACTCCTGGACCCAAGTGATCCTCCTGCCTCAGTCTCCCTAGTCATGCCACCATACCTGGCTAATTTTTTCTGTAGAGACAGGGTCTCATTATGTTGCCCAGGCTGGTCTTGAACTCCTGGCCTCAAGTGACTCTCCTGTTTTGGCCTCCCAAAGTGTTGAGATTACAGGCATGAACCACTGCATCTGTCTCCCTGGCTGTGCCATCTTGAGCAAGAGCCTCAGCCTCTCTGAGTCTCAGGCGGACAGGTTCTCATCACTCAGTGGGTTATTAGAACTCCCTTGATACATACCTTGCAGTATTATTGTCAGGATTTGGGACACCACCATTACGGCTTCTGGCATACAGTGATGGCAATGGCTGCTGACTCAGCACCTGCTCTCACTCTAACCAAAAGTTTTAGAATTAATCATGTGGGTTACAAAGGGAGTTATCAGCCTTATATGCTCATCTGGTACCATTTCAATAGAAGGAGCAATGGCAAATGTTTCTTCACATTCGCCCAGCTTTCTTTAGAAACTTCCCTTGCCTGTAACAAGAGGTACACATCACCACGGGCCAGCACTGTGACCCTGCATCTATGCCTCCCTACTAGAGCACACTCAGCTAGTAAACCAGCTAAACTTGGGTGATTCTTCCTGTGGATCCGGGTGTTTTAAAAAACTCCCTGGACATTCTGTTATGCTTGTTGGGTTACAATCACTAACACAGAAAGCCCCACTGCTGTGTTAATTTATGCAAAATCCCTGTAGAATTCACTTTTCCTACAAGATTCTTTTTTTTTTTTCTGGAATGATTTGAGATTAAGTGGTTGATCAAATGCCCCATGATTTCTGTATTATTATTATTATTATTAGAGAAAGGGCCTTGCTCTGTCGCCCAGGCTGGAGTGCAGTGGTGCAATTATGATTGCACTTCAGCCCCGACCTCCTGGGCTCAAGCGATCCTTCTGCCTCAGCCTCCCAAGTACCTGGGACTACAGGTACCTACCACCACACCTGGCTAATTTGTAAATTTTTTGTAGAGGTAGGGCCTCCCAGTGTTGCCCAGGGTGGCCTCAAATTCCTGGGTTCCAACAATCCTCCCTCCTTAGTGTCCCAAAGTGCTGGGATTACAGATGTGAGCCACCATGCCTGCCTGATTTCTGAATTCTTGAGTGTGTATTTTCCGCAAACATGGGCATTTTCTTATATAATCATAATGCGATCATCACAGTTATGATATGAAAAACTATACATTGGAATCCTCTGACCTCATTCTAGTTTTACCCATCATTCCAGTAAGGGCGTGGATAGTGAAAGAACAGAATCTAGAGTCACACATGGCATTCAGTTGTCATGCCACCTTAGTCTTGGAGTCTGGAGCAGGTTTTTAGGCTTGGCTTGACTCTAGGACCTTGATATTTTTGAAGATTACAGGCCAGATTAATGTAGAATGTCCCTCAACTTGAGTTTGTCTGATGAGTGTTCATGATTTGATTTTGATCATGTATTTTGGGGCAGAAATATCACAGAGATGATACTGTCTCCTCCTCCTCCTCCTCCTCCTCCTTCTTCTTTTCTTCTTCTTTTTGAGATGGAGTCTCACTCTGTCACCCAGGCTGGAGTGCAGTGGTGCAGTCTTGACTCACTGCAACCTCCGGTTCCCAGATTCAAGTGATTCTCCTGCTTCAGCCTCCTGAGTAGCTGGGATTACAGGTGCCTGCCACCACGCCTGGCTAATTTTTGCATTTTTTAAGTAGAGACGGAGTTTCACCATATTGGCCAGGCTGGTCTTGAACTCCTGAGCTTGTGATCCACCCGCCTCAGCCTCCCAAAGTGCTGGGATTACAGGCGTGAGCCACCACACCCGGCAGATACTGTGTTCTTCTTAATGCAACCTACCAGGAGGTACACAACTTCAACCAATTTCTCCTGTTAATGGTGAGGTTGACTTCGATACTTGGTTATGGTATCTATCAGACTCCTACACATTAAATGTATTCTTTCACCCTTTGTAATTAATAAGTCTTTTGAGTAGAGGAATGAGGAATTATGTAAGTATCCTGTTACTCCATAAACTTTCATTATATCAGCATGGATTCCTGTTTGTCTTTGTTACTTATTAAGTTATTGTATCAATCTGTTTGGTCTGTTCTCAGACTGCTATAAAAAAAACCAAAAAACCTGAGCCTGGGTAATTTACAAAGAAAAGTGGTTGTGTTGGCTCATGGTTCCTTCCACAGACTGTACAGGAAGCATAGTGGCTTCTGCTTCTGCGAAAGCCTCAGGAAGCTTCTAATCATGGCAGAAGGCAGATGGTGGGAGAAGGAGCAAGAGGGTGGGGAGGCGCTGCACACTATTAAACAACCGGATCTCACGAGAACTCACTCGCTATCATGAGAATGGCACCAAGAGGATGGTGCTAAACCCTTCCTGAGAATCCGCCCCCGTAATCCAATCACCTCCCACAGGACCCACCTCCAACACTGGAGATTACAGTTGCAGATGAGATGTTGGTGGGGATACCGATCCAAAGCATATCAGTTACAATCCATTTTTAACATTATTTTGATTCTCTGCATGCCCTAGATTTGGCTTCTGTGACTCATCATCCTCAGTTATTATTTGAATGCTTCCTTCTTTTCTGTAACAATTAGATGTTTCAACTCATTCTTACTTTTCCTACCTTGGCCATGGAATCATCCATTTCCCCAAGGAGCCCTGGTTCCTTTCAGTGGAGGAGGGTATTTAGAGGCCAATTTCTGTGTGCTGGGTGTGCCCATTACTATTGCAATGGACAGAGAGTGACAGGGTATATATGTTTGTAGGGTCAGTGTATGTACATACAAGTACACATATACATATATATGTACATTTACCTCTATGCTCACGTCTATGTCTATATCAAAGTCCATTTATCTATCCATGTGAAAATCCCAAGGAATTATATCAATAGTTTCAGTTCCAATTCCTCTCTTTACATATTTGTAAAGTAAAAACCTGAATCCCATTGTTCTTAGCAGGTTTGCTTCTTTGCTCAATCTCTCCATATGTTTCCAGTGCTCACTGAAGCTTTCCCCACACGTAGATCCCCCACCCCACCCAGGCTCACCTCTGCATCAACGCTCATCCATATGTTGGTAATGCTTTTGAAAGGAATTGTGTGAATACAACAGTCAATGGTTACTATTATTGCAGAAAGCTTTTACCAAACATCTACTTTTACACATCTGATCATAGTGATCCCCTACTGATTCCCCTACTGCTGCCCCCCAAGGGAGGACACCCTCCTTCCCTGCTTGGGCTCTGATGCAAGGAGAGCCCAAGGCTCAGGTGACCCTTCTGAGAAGATGTCCTCCTCATCCTTTTTGATGTCGTCATCACTCTGGACCACTGTGGTGCCCTCACTCCAACCCTTGCTCTACCCCACCTGTTAGCTCTAAGACTGCATAGTTCAGGGAAAGGAAGGAGGAGGAAGGGCCACACCACATTTCATAATTTTGATTACAAGTCTTTCCTTAGTTGGAAAGATTATCTCAGTTAGTTTGAATCAGTCCCAAATTTGAGCTGGCTTCAACCCCATCCCTAGGATGAGACAGAAACTTCCGTACTACACTGTGATGCTCTTGCTGGGGTCCTGGTGACATAGCATTCTCTATTTTCTCTGAGTGGAGCACCGGGGCAAAGGTTTCCTTCCTAACTGCACATTGTTTGCCAACTGCATTTCAACTGCTCTTTTTACTCTTCCCCTTTCTTTACTTCTACATCCCAAATCTAACAGCCAACCAACCAATCATCCAACCACCAACCAACCAATCAACAAACAGCTAACCAACCAATTAACCAACAACCAACCAACCAATTAACCAAAACCAACCAACCAATCAACCAAAACCAACCAACCAATTAACCAACAAACCAATCAACCAACAACGAACCAACCAATTAACCAACAACCAACCAACCAACCAATTAACCAACCAACCAACCAATCAACCAAAACCAACCAACCAATTAGCCAACAACCAACCAACCAACCAGTTAACCAACCACCCAACCAACCAATCATCCAACCCGCCAACCAACCAATCAACCAACAACCAAGCAACCAATTAACCAACAACCAACCAACCCACCAACCAACCAATCAACCAAAAACCAACCAACCAATTAGCCAACAACCAACCAACCAACCAATTAACCAACCAACCAACCAACCAATTAACCAACAACCAACCAACCAACCAAGGAACAGAACTTTCACAACCTTCAGTGCTTCCTGCTGATGCAGTGGTAAAAGATAATAACACTGGTTTTCGGTAAGAAACAAACATACAAAAGCCATAGCTCCTTTCCAATCCAAGTGTTACCTAAAAGACTACCATTTCACTCAGACTCTTCATTATCTCTGGCTGTTTCTTGATGTCTCACTATAGCCATACCCTTCTTAGAGGAATGTTCTGCTCTTACTGTTGTTTAAGAGTTGTCTACCATTTTTGGGTGGGCTCTTTAAGCATCCATGCCTGCCCCCCCGAGATGCAGGGACACATGTTATATAAGTGTGAGGAACTGCACAGAAGCCATTATTCCACATCACATTTCTGCTTTGCTGCCCACTGGCTTCTTGGTTTCTTTGCAACGTTACTCATCCATTTCAGATCAGGGCTTACACTTAAAAGCATGGTCCTGATTCCTTGTGTTCAGAAGTGTAAAATGAAAGTAGATATTTAGTAAAAGCTTTCTGCGATAATAGGAACTTTTGACTGTTGTCTTCACATGATTCCTTTCAAAAGTATTACCAACGTATGGGTGAGCGTTGATATTGGCAATGTCGCTTGAAGTGGGAGGAATGATATTTACAAAATTCTCTTAGTTGTTGACATTAGCTTCCTGGATTTTTTTCCTTTTAAACAAACCTTAATGGAAAAATGACATGACAAAATACTCTGAAAGCATCTGAAACACTAGATCCACCTACACACGCCTCCAGCTATCATCTCCACAAGCCTGAATGCTTGTGTGCAGTAGGCGTCTCCAAGGCTGACTCACAGCTCCTGCTCTGAGCCCAGGACCTCCGTGCTGATCCCCCGCACAGTCTCATCTCTTGCCTTGATGTCATCCAGCAAGGCTAAAGCAAGTGCCCTCTCAACTGTTCCGAACCCCTGGAACGTCTCTCAAATGAATTTGGTTTTTGAATGGTGCCCGGAGGCAAGAATTTCCTAGCACTTGATTTACATTATTTTCCTACTGTGCTTTAGATATCGTTTTTTAAAATTCCATTCACACGACGAGGGGATAGTTTCAAGAAAGTAAAGGGGCTGAAAATCTATCTTCTCTGTATAGCCGTAGTGCCACTCTGCCCCACTGTCAGTGACTCACAAAATCAGGCCAGCAGACATTGCCAGAATGACCTTCTCTTGAGGCATCAAAAGTTGACATTTTTTGGTTTTTAATTTTTATGGTTACATAGTAGCTGGATATATTTATGGGGTACGTGTGATGTTTTGAGACAGGCATAGAGTGAATAATCATCACATTAGTGTAACTGGGGTATCTGTCACCTCAAGCATTTGTCATTTCTTTGTGCAAAGATGACATCTTAAAAACTAGATGAGAAGGGGATGTGGCTCTTTCAAGTGGCTTCATTCTTCTCCCCTCGTAAATGGCAAATTTGCTTCTCAGAGTTGGATGGCATGTGTTAAGAGTGTTGGGCACACGGTCTTAGTTCTCACTCTGTAGGCCATTGCTTTTCAAGAGAGAAATCTGGGTAGCAAGACAGTGTGATTCATGGGTGAGAAGGTGCCAGCAACTCAGGGTTCTCCTGGCAGGGAGGGATGGCTGTTCCCAAGCAGGGGAAGTGCGGGGCTTCAAGAACATCAGTGCTCAGAGTTCCTTAGGGAAGCTGGAGGCTTAATGTCATAATTTTCACAAGGCTCAACTGATAGAATTTGTAGACAGCAAAGTACTTAAATTAAATCCAGCTCAGTCAAGGGTGTCTAGAGAATCCTTTGAAGAGATGCTTAGAAAAGTGATAGATATGGTCTGATCACGATTCTTAACGGAGCTGGTTTTCAGACTGGCGTGGAGAGAAAAATGACTGTAATTTTGAAATTGGACAGCTCATGAGGAAGTATCAGTTATTTGTGTGTGAACCCGCACTCTGCTGGGTGACGGGAGTGATGGACCAAGCTGCCCTGGTGAGCTGGTCCAACAGAAAGGACTTGTCCTTGGCCATGTGACATGCCCACATTGCCTGGCTGAGAGGCGGACAGGTCTGGGGCCAGTATCTTGTCCCTATTGTCTGTATAGCTGGTGCACCACCCAGAACCCTACCATTCCCTTCTGTGACATGAAACTGACGTCATGTGAAGACTGTGGCAAATCAACTTGATATTGCCAATTCTATTGTTTAAGATTAAACACAGGACCCTGCCGAGTAGTTGATGGTCATCTGTCATCTTCAATATTTATCTCACTGGTTAGCTTTCACTGCCGTACGTTTCTATCATTAGGCAGCACTTTTAGTATCAGGATATTGAAGGTGTTAAAATGTACCCTAGGGCACATAAAAAATCTTCATACTTTATTAATACTGCTTTGTGGGTTAATTGGTTACCTTAACCAGCCAAGCAGACCCCCCAAAAATGGCACAGGAGGTAGGCGCACTTTGGTCCGGGAGAGGGAAGGAACAGCTAGTAAGTGGGTTTTGTCTTCCCCTAATCAGAGGACAAAAACAGTCAACAATTAAATTAGCACCAACTTTGAAATAGACAAAGGTAAGCTCCTTTCCACTGAGAAAAGACTCCAGTGAGGTTTCTCTGGGCTTATTCCTGGTGATAGTGGTGGGTACGGCTTGTAAGGCAATTGAAACTAACCCCCAAAAACTTGGGACTTTGGGGCCAACCAGACCTCCCAGTGTTCAGATGGGTAGAAGCCACCCCCTGAAAGGTGGGTGATAACATGGGCGTTCAACAAAAGCACTTCATGGACCATGACGCAGCTTTATGTCTCTTTGTGTACGTAGGGGGCTTGTGAATGATGCCGAGCAAAACTAAACCATGATCCAAGGCAGATGCTCTGAATGATTGTCATCTCCTGCCTTCCTGCTTGCTTGCCACGGGCTTGGGCACTACAACTTGAGCCCAAGGTCCCATGGCAGCACAGGCAAGACAAATGCATGGAGAGGCCGTCCCTCTGTCTTCTGTCCCAGTCGTCTCTCTGAGTGTTTCTTGGCTTGGTGTAGGTGCGGCACTGTTGGTGATAGAGTGGACCGCAAGACTGCCTAGAAATACACATGAACTGGAGGCTCCCAAGTGTGAGCCGGAAATGAAAGCTAAGTCGTGTGATGAAAGCTCTTTCGGAAGGAGAAAATGTTCCGCAGCCGCCTTCTCCTGCCACTGCTGTTTTCTGCTGTGGATGACAGAACTCGGTAATCACTCAAGACTCCATGTTTACGCCCGGCTTCCAGCGGAAAAGTCTGTTGTGGATCTAAGAGTAGGAGTTGGGTAACTTTTTGCCCTTGGGGGTTTGTGTGAAGGGAAATACGCAAAGTCTTTTTTAGCTTTGACTTCTGTGATTCTATGGAAACAAGGCAGCAGTGCTGAGAATCCCGTGAGAGGTGGAAAAGCTAAGACAGCAAAGCTTCGAGTTTGGAAGAAGAGGGGAAGGGCGGGAGACGGCACAATAGGATTTATTTGGGTCTCTACTTGGCTATTCACTTTTGTCTCTGGGAGCTGAAGTAGGAACTTTTTCAATGGGCTGTTGATTTGGATCTGAGAAGGAGAGTTATTGGTTGTGTTTAGAGAACAGCTTTGGATAAGAGAGAAAAAAAGGTGTCTGGACACCCTATTGTCTGGGCATTTTCAACCTTGTCTTGTTAATAACGCTTTGGGGTCTCCCCACCCCATTTAGAACAATGGAACCATAAGACAAGATTTAATTTGAATTGTGTTTTCTATTTAGTGTAATAATGTGTTGGGAAAACCTCAAAGGCTCTGAAATCCAGTTCTGGGATTGTCTGTGTGCCCGGGTCTGAGACCTGGGTGGAGGTGCACAGTGCTTGCCCCAGCTCCATCTGTGACACAGGGCTGCGTCGTCAGGACGCACACTGCATTTGTGGCAGATGGCCAGACAGCTCTCAGAGTTCAGAGTGTGTGGATATTTACATACACACAAACACGTCGGGAGCAGCTGTCTGCCTGTGTCTCCCTTGCAAAATGGAAGACATGGCCTCTTAGGTCAGTAGCCTCCGGCCATTGTCACCACGCTCCCTGTACATACTCTGACAGTGCCTATCAAGGTGGAAGGACCACAGGGCTGGCCTCCCTGTGGGCCTGGTCTTACCTTTCTCTGAGGGTCTGAGGAGCCATCTTTCCCTCTTTGATCACACAAAATTGTGCAGTTGGGGAGACAGATTGGAAATGAAGAGTGCTCGTGAGAAAGGATGGTTATTGACCTTGGTGAATTTGAGACACCAAAGAATATGGCCAGATGCTCAGTTCAGTGCCAGGGCTTGAACTTCAGAAGACCAACTGGTGTTAGTCTGGTCTGCTTCACATTTCTCTGCTTTCTTCCACACCAGTGAAGTTTTGGATGTTAAATTAGCTGATTAAAAAATAATATGTGACAAGAAGCTGTGGAAGAAAGGGACCTCTGTCTAGGACTGAATACAAATGAGACAAATGGACGAGGCTGTTCCTCAGGAATGGAATAGAATCCGTGTAGATCTGGTTATAGGAAAGGTCCCGACGATGTTGAACAAATGCCTGTTTGTCAATACTCTCCTCTGAAAGCATTTCGGAGCTGGGGTGGCTGTCACCCTCCGTGCTGAACATGCATGCCTGACACCCAGGGTCCCTTAGGAAGCCACCATGTCACAGTGATGATACCCCTGCAGGTGTACATGTAAATGTCAGCCTGGCTGCAGCCTCCACTCACACGACCAGTACCTATGGGAATGGCGTGATCTTTCCGGTTGGCTGATACTTGTGTGATAAACACTCTTCTGTTTCTCCACGTAGATGCGTAACCCACACCACTTTTAGCCTCAGCTTTTCTTTTTGAGACACTCCCGTCACCTTCAACATCAGGGGATCTTAGGGGTTCAGGAGTCTGGCTCAACAAATGTGAAAAAAGGCTCAATATCGCTGATCATTAGAGAACTGCAAATCAAAACCATAATGAGATACTATCTCACGCCAGACAGAATGGAGATTATTAAAAAGTCAAGAAACACAAATGCTGTAAAGGCTGTGGAGAAATAGAAACATTTTTACACTGTTCGTGGGAATGTAAATTAGTTTAACCGCTGTGGAAGACAGTGTGGTGATTCCTCAAAGATCTCAAACCAGAAATACCATTTGACCCAGCAATCTCATTATTGGGTGTATACCCAAAGGAATATAAATCATTCTGTTATAAAGATATATGCATGTGTATGTTCCTACAGCACTGTTCACAATAGCAAAGACGTGGAATCAACCGAATGCCCATCAATGATAGACCAGATAAAGAAAATGTGGTACAGATACACCATGGAATACTATGCAGCCGTAAAAAGGAATGAGACCATGTCCTTTGCAGGGACATGGATGAATGTGGAAGCCATTATCCTCAGCAAACTAACACAGCAACAGAAAACCAAACACTGCATGTTCTCACTTGTAAGTGGGAGCTGAACAATGAGAGCACATGGACACAGCGGAGAACAACAGACATTGGGGTTATTGGTGGGAGGGAGAGCATCAGGATAAATAGCTAATGATCCATGTGGGGCTTAATACCTAGGTAATGGGTTGATAGGTGCAGCAAACCACCATGGCACACATTTACCTATGCAATAAACCTGCATGTCCTGCACATATATCCTGGAACTTAAACATAAAATGAAAAATTTAAAAAAGGAGTTTGGCTCTGCTTCCAAATAGCAGGCAGAGAAAGAACTGAGAGCCTGATTGGTTGCCCAGCATGGATGCTTCTGTGCCCACAGTGAAGTAGTTGTTGAGGGGAAGAGTGATCCTGCAATGATGCCTGGTGGACGCTTCTCTGCTTGGCAGCCTGGCCCGACCCCCTGAGTGTGTCTCGGTTGTGTATCCCATATTCACTGGCCTTTGAGAATGACGCCCTTTTTGTTCATGCGCGCATTCCCAGGCATGTGTTTCAAAATGCTGCACTGTGCTGGCCTGGCCTCTGCTGAGCCCCAGTTCCCAGCACAGAACCCCCTTTCTCTCTTTTTTGTCTTTTTTGAGATGGAGTCTCACTCTGCCACCCAGGCTGGAGTGCAGTGGCGCGATCTCAGCTCACTGTAGCCTCCGCCTCCCGGGTTCAAGCAATTCTCCCGCCTCAGCCTCTTGAATAGCTGGGATTACAGGTGCTTGCCATCATGTCCCTGCTAATTTTTTGTATTTCAGTAGAGATGGGGTTTTGCCATGTTGGCCAGGCTGGTCTCAAACTCCTGACCTCAGGCAATCCTTCTGCCTCAGCCTCCCAGAGTGTAGGGATTACAGGCGTCAGCCACCATGCTCGGCTCACTTTTCCCTCTTGTAAATATTCTGTTGGGATCCTCAGGCGCTTTTCCAGCCACAGACCACAGTCAGGGTCCTTCCCCTGGCTTGTGCCAGCCAGTTTCTCTGAATTGGACAGCAAGGGCCTAGACTCCCTCTGGATGCTGGCATACCCCCTCTGCAGAATTCTCTATGCCAACTGGCTTCTGGGGATCTCCTTCCAGCCACAAATGTGTCTCTTCTGCATTTTCCTCACCGATGGGCACCTGCTGGCCCTACAATCATTTAACTAAGAGAAGCAGCTCAAGCTATCTTTCCTTAAGAGTGAAAGTCAACTCCGGGAGCAGTGACTCGCACCTGTAATCTCAGCACTCTATGAGGCTGAAGCAGGAGGATGGCTTGAGGCCAGGAGTTCGAAACCAGCCTGGGCGACATAGTGAGGCCCCATTTCTACAAAAAATAAGAAACAAAATTAGCTGAGCTTGGTGGTGCACACCTGTAGTCCTGGCTACTTCCAAGGTGAAGGCAAGAGAAGAATCACTTGCACCCAGGATTTCAAGGCTGCAGTGAGTTGCGATGATGCCACTGCACTCCAACCTGGGCAACAGAGCGAGACTCCATTTCTAAAAATAATTTTAAAAAGAAGAAAAAAAGGAAAATCAGCTCTGTGTTTACTTGTTGGCTACATCGAGGAAGAGAGAAGTGTCTGAGCATCAGGTCAAACACCCTGCCTTTCTCAGTGCTCTGTTTGGACCGGAAAGAAAGGAACAGAACTGTCCTGACTGAGACGGGGTGTTCACACTCAGACTGGAGTGGCTGGAACCGTGTCCACAGTGTCCCTAAATCCCACCCGCGCAGACAGCGTGCCCGTGTCTAGGCAGGCCCCAGATGTCCCTCTCCTGGCTCTTAACAACACACTCCTCGTCCCTCCACCATCTGTCACGGTCCTGGGGGTCTCGGGGGCCTCTACTTCAATCACTCTCTTTGGGGAGCCTTTCATCTGCCAGTGCACGGTCAGGGCACCTCACTCCGCCCTGATGCCTCTTCGCTCATTCTGCATCACAAATGTCCGCTCTGTTCTTGTCTAGACGTACTAAAACATCATTTCCTTGCGGGAGGGGCATTGCTTTGTTCATCTAGGTTCCTCCCCACCCCCTCGAACCTCTGATCATGCAACACGCAGCTGGTGTCCTGCGAATGTTTGACTCAGTGGACTAAGGGCAGTCCAGGCAGCAGTCATGGGTGGCCAGGAAAAGAATGGAATTGACAAAGCCAGGGGGCGGGAGCTCCGAGGTAGTCGAAGGCAGCCTGGTGAACCCTGACATGGCGTCGTGTTCAGTGTCCTAGAATGCGCTGTGTTGCGGAGGGACAGCAGAGACAATATCGTCTTCCAGACAAAACTCCTCTGTGCGGACTTGGGAACGTCATCTGCCATTATTAACAAACAATAATTATAATAGTTACCATGTTAGGAACTTTGCTTCCGTAATCTAATTTCATTCACTCAAGAAAGCTAGTCAGTATTATTGTTACTATTATTATTGCTTTTGAAATAGGGTCTCATTCTGTTACCCAGGCTGGAGGGCAGTGGCGTGATCATGGCTCACTGCAGCCTCAACCTCCCCAGGCTTAGGTGATCCTCCTACCTCAGCCTCCCAAGTAGCTGGGACCACAGGCACACACCACCATGTTCGGTTAATTTTTGTATTTTTTGTAGAGACAGGGTTTTGTCAAGTTGCCCAGGCTGGTCTTGAACTCCTGGACTCAAACAAACTGCCCACCTTGGCCTCCCGAAGTGCTGGGATTACAGGGGTGAGGCATTGCGCCTGGCCAGTAAGTATTATTATTTCTGATTTTTATTTTATTATTTTATTTTTTGAGACTGAGTCTTGGTCTGTCACGTAGGCCGGACTGCAGTGGTGTGATCTTGGCTCACTGCAAACCCCGCCTCCCGAGTTCAAGCAGTTCTTGTGCCTCAGCTTCTTGAGTAGCTGAGATTACAGGCACCCGCCACCACACCCAGCTAAGTTTCGCATTTTTAGTAGAGACAGGGTTTTGCCATGTTGGCCAAGCTGGTCTTGAACTCCTGGCCTCAAGTGATCTGCCCACCTTGGCCTCCAACAGTGCTGAGATTACAGGCATGAGCCACCAGCCCCGGCCTATTTCTGATTTTTAGATGAAACAGAAGCTCAGAATTTACACTTGGTAAGTGCAGAGCTGAGATGAAAATGCATGAGTGTTGTTTTTCTGCTACATCAGACTACCTCCCACTGGCCTCCTCGGCACCCCATTACGCTGCCTCCAAGTTTTCCCTAGTTTGTGGATCCCAGGACTGGGCTCTGCGGTAAGATAGCAATGCCCACGGTAGAGGGCACTGGCGGCATCCTTCCCTCCTCTCAGCTTTGGAGCCTGCCTGGGTTGCTGTGATGGGCAGGGTCGACAGCCTCCAGATAACCCTTCTAGAGCTTACATCACTTCTTGAGATAATTCATTAATGCAAAATTTTATGAAGATACAAAAAATGGGGCTTAATGAGAAATACTGAACTTACACTGAGAAAAATGAGGGCTGCAGTTTGCTATCAGCTGCCTTTTTTTTCTTTTTTGTTTTTGAGATGAGATCTCACTCTTTTCCCCCGACTGGAGCATAGCAGCGCAGTCACAACGCACGCAGCCTCAACCACCCCGGCTCAAGCAATCCTCTCACTTTAGTGTCCCAAGTAGCTAAGATTATAGGTGTGCACCACTACTCCAGCCTAATATTGAAAAATTATTTTTTTTTGTAGAAAAGGGTCTCACGATGTTGCCCAGGCTGATCTCAAACTCCTGGGCTCAAGTGAACCTTCTGCTTCAGCCTCTCGGAGTGCTAGGATTACAGGCATGAGTCCCCACGCCAGGCCGGCTCACTTTAGCATAGCCCTTATGCAATAAACCATATGTAATAGATTTGGGTGTGGTTGGTAGCTTACTTTCCTGCTGCTGCTAGGACAGATTACCACAAATTTAGTAGCTCACAACAACGCAAATGCATTCTCTTACAGATCTGGAGCTCGGGCTTCTAAAATCAAGGTATCTGCCGGACTGATGCCTTCTGAAGATTCCAGGGGAGAACCCACCCTCTCTTTTTTATTTTTTTTGAGACAGTTTCACTCTTGTCCAGGCTGGAGTGCAGTGGTGTGATCTTGGCTCTGCCTCAGTGTCCCAAGTAGCTGGGATTGCAGGCACCCACCACACGCCAGGCTAATTTTGTATTTTTAGTAGAGATGGGGTTTCACCATGTTGGCCAGGGTGGTTGCAAACTCCTGCCCTCAGGTGATCCGCCCGCCTCCGCTTCCGAAAGTGCTGGGATGACAGGCGTGAGCCACCGCATCCGGCCTAATTTCCAGGTTTTAAAGCTTGCCACATTCTTTCCTGCGTGGCTGCGGCACTCTAATCCACTTCCATCACCGCATGGTTTTCTTTCTCTTTTGATCTCCTTTTCTCCCTCTTAAAAGGACCCTTGTGATTACAGAGTCCACCCAACAGGGTAGGATAATCTCCCCATTTCAAGAACCTTAATTTCATCACATCTTCAAAGTTCCTTTTGCCAGGTAATAGTCACAGCTTCTGTGGAGTAGGACTTGCACGCCTTTAGGGGCAGTTTTTTTGGCTTACCATCGTTAGTTTCTGATATTTATTCCTCACTTCAGCTAAGGAATAGGAAATGCTATCTGCAAAGTACAGCTAAGAGACAAGCATCTGTTCTATTCAGATCCGGCGACTGTTCTAAGTTCTGTGTTCCATCTTAGTTATTGCTTCCTCTCCTTGGTGGGGGATTCCTACCCTATGCCTCCTCCCCCGCTTTCCCACCTCCTTCAACGTGGTTCTGTGCTGAGGTGTTGCTTTTTGATATCTCTCACATAATCAGAGCACATTTAACTCCAATGACATTTATCATGGAATTGCTAATGAAGCTTTGCTTAGCGTCAATAAACTCTACAAAATTCCAGCGGCCTGTTTTACTTAATGCCCCAGAATGGCTGCTGGATGCTGCAGCTCACCTTTCTAGTTGATTTTGAGGGCTCTGGGGCTATTGCCCGTGAGCTCTCTGAAGATCTGCAACTGCAAAGAGGTTGGGGACCCCTCTCAGCAGATGCCAACGCCAAGAGTTTTCCCAGAACATCGTCAAGGCTCTCCTCTCCGGCTGATCAAGCATGCTTTTGTTTAACCATCTCATGCTAAGGATGGTGTGAACAAATCCGGAACTACTAATTTCCTAGAGAAAGTCATTGGAGGAGGAGGGATTTCAGTGATGAGCAGGTTTAGTGGTAAATAAAAGATATTTGTTCTTGTACATTCTCACAGCCCTTGAAGGCCAAAAATTCTTATTTTCCCTCTATGCATCCACCTAAAAATGGAATCGGATCCAAGGGCCCCCTGGCTGTCTGAGAATTACATTTCTCTAGGCTCTTGAGATTGCTGAACACTCTGGAGTTTTTCAGTCAATGTTAGCTGGAAACTCCTGGAGTAGAACACCCCGTGTTTTGCAAGGTGGAGAATTTCATAGTTGCTGGGATTTCCTGAAAGCAAACTAGTCAGGCTGGATGCGATGGCTCACACTTGTAATCCCAGCACTTTGGGAGGTTGAGGCAGGTGGATCACGAAGTCAGGAATTTGAGGCCAGAGCAGCCTGGCCAACATGCCCAAAACCCTTTAGTCTCTACTGAAACTACAAAGATTAGCCAGGCATGGTGGTGGGTGCCCGTAATCCTAGCTACTTGGGAGGCTGAGGCAGAAGAATCCTTGGAACCCGGAAGGTGGAGTTTGCAGTGAGCTGAGATCGTGCCACTGCACCGTAGCGTAGGTGACAGAGCAAGATTCTGTCTCAAAAAAAAGAAAAAAAGAAAAGGAAAAGAAAGAAAAAGAAAAAAAAGAAGAAAATTAGAGTGAGAGCAGGAAGCGATCCTTCTGGGAGGAGGTGGGGCTGGGGAGCCATCTGTTGGTTTCTGTGGTTTGCAAGGGAAACCTGGGAAGTATGACACCTGTGGGTCCCTGGTGGTGGGAAATAGTCTGACACAGTCAAACAGGTGGTGGTCACCCCCAGCTGGAAGGTGGGTGATGTGGGAATGGACAGAGGAGGTAGGGGAGGGAACAGCAAGGAAAACAGAAAAAAGATTTGCTT
The DNA here is from genome assembly GCA_963573385.1 of Cacajao melanocephalus. NCBI lineage: Eukaryota > Metazoa > Chordata > Mammalia > Primates > Pitheciidae > Cacajao > Cacajao melanocephalus. The sequence continues at coordinate 106,000 of CAUYLG010012816.1, read as the reverse complement.
TTCCCCAACTTTTTATTAAAAAAATTTAATCTACAGAAAAGTTGGAAGAAAAACATACAGAGCAAATACCCTAGTTTTACCAATCATCATTTAGACACTTTTTTTTTTTCTAAAGAGATAGGGTCTTACTCTGTCACACAGGGTGGAGTGCACTGGTGTGACCATACTCACTGCAGCCTTGAACTCCTGGGCTCAAGGAATCCTCCCACCTCAGCTTCCCAAGTAGCTGCGATTACCAGCATGTGCCACCACACCCAGCTAATTTTTTTTTTGTGAGATGGGATCTTGCTGTGTTGCCAGGCTGGAGTGCACTGGAACTCCTAGGCTCCAGGTGATCGTTCTACATCAGCCTCCTGAGTAGCTGGGACTATAGGTGCATAAATATATAATATATATATATTTACTTATTTTATATATGTATGTATTTATTTAAAAATATATATATATTTTGGTAGAAACAGGGTATAGCTATATTGTGCAGGTTGGTCTCAAACCCCTGGCCTCAAGCAATCCTCCTCACTCAGCATCCCAAAGTGTTAGGACTACAGGTATGAGCCACTACACCTGGCCATAGCCAGGTTAGCTTTCTCTCTCTCTCACACACATACATATGCACGTATACATATATTTATATGTATATGTGTCTATATGTGCATACATATATCAACCTATAGATATATATGCTTTTGTTCTGAGCTATTTGAAAGTAAGTTGAAGACGTCATGACACTTCATCCCTAAATACCTTGGCTCATATATTTCCTAAGACCAGGACATTCACGTACACCATCACACCATTATAATTGCACCTAGCTATAATATTTAATATACAGCCCATATTCACATTTCTCCAACTGCCCAAATTTTTTTTTAAGTTTTGCTTTTTAGTTACAAGGAAGGATTTGTAATAGCTTTATATTTTTCTTTGAAAAAAATAGCATAACAAGGAAAGATTTGTAATAGCTTTAGTTTTTTCTTTGAAAGTAGAAAACTTGGGCCCAGGAGCAGTGGCTCACTCCTGTAATCCCAGTACTTTGGGAGGCATAGGCGGGCGGATAACGAGGTCAGAAGATTGAGACCATTCTGGCCAACATGGTGAAACCCATCTCTACTAAAAATACAAAAATTAGCCGGACATGGTGGCATGCACCTGTAATCCCTGCTACTTGGGAGGCTGAGGCAGGAGAATCACTTGAACCTGGGAGGCAGAGGTTGCAGTGAGCCGAGATCGCGCCACTGCACTCCAGCCTGGGCGACAGAGCGAGACTCCATCTCAAAAACGGAAACAAACAAAAAAGAAAGAAAAATTGTAGGAGCAGGAGAGACACCTGCATAAGATGAGTAGGAATCTTTTTGGTATAAATTATTCTTTAAAAATTATGCCCTGTGATTGTCATGGAATCTATTCTAAAAAACGTTCTTTGTGGATTCTGGCAACAGACTATTTCTTTGAATGCAAGTTGACAGAAAGACCAAGTCTTAATAGACCAGAGGTTTTTGTTTTGTTTTGTTTTCTTTTTAGGTTTTTTTTTTTTTAACTTATTTATTTTTGTGGAGAGACTTCATATGCTAGAATAATGATAGCTACTCTTACTATTTAACCCAGTGGTTGTCAGAACTTAAGTAGTTCTTAGGAATCACTTAGAGTGTTTATTGAAAACACAGAAGCTTGGCCTCTGCCACCAAACTTCTGATTTAGGAGGCTTGGGGAAGGGCCCAGAAAGCTGCAGTTTTACATAACAGTCCAGGGGTTCTGAGACTTGAAGAAAGAATGACTTAATCAGGTAGGCCTATTACAGGTATACCTAAAAATAAAACTCTTCAAAAATCACACACACATGCATGCACACACATTTAATTTCAAGTGGGTGATTTGTTAATGAGATTTTAGGTTAAAAAAAATTGCAGGCCTGGCACAGTGACTCACGCCTGTAATCCCAGAACTTTGGGAGGCTGAGGCAGGTAGATCACCTGAGGTCAGGAGTTCGAGACCAGCCTGAGCAACATGGTGAAACCCTGTCTCTACTAAAAATACAAAAATTAGCCAGGCATGGTGGCGCATGCCTGTAATCGCAGCTACTCAGGAGGCTGAGGCAGGAAAATCGCTTGAACCTGGGAGGCAGAGGTTGCAGTAAGCCAAGATTACACTATTGCACTCCAGCCTGGACAACAAGAGTGAAATTCTGTTTCAAAAAAATAAAGTTGCAGCTGGGCATGGTGGCTTACGCCTGTAATGCCAGTACTTTAGGAGGCTGAGGTGGGAGGATCACTTGAGCCTAGGAGTTTGAGACCAGCCCTGACAACATAGTGAGATCTTGTCCCTACAAAAAGTTAAAAATTTAGCTGGGCATGGTGGTGTGCACCTGTTGTCCCAGCTACTTGGAGGCTGAGACGAGAGGACCCCTTGAGTCTGGGAGGTCAAGGCTGCCATGAGCTGTAATTAAGTCACTCCAGCCTGGGCCACAGAGTAAGACCTTGTATCAAACAACAGCAACAAAAAAAACATTGTGGCTGGGCGCCGTGGCTCACGTCTGTAATCTCAGCACTTTGGGAGGCTGAGGCGGATGGATCACTTGAGGTCAGAAGTTCAAGACCAGCCTGGCCAACATGGCAAAACCCCATCTCTATTAAAAATACAAAAATCACATGGGCATGGTGGTGCACACCTGTAGTCCCAGCTACTCGGGAGGCTTAGGCAGGAGAACTGCTTGAACTCTGGAGACAGAGGTTGCAGTGAGCTGAGATTGAACCACTGCACTCCAGCCTGTATAATTAGGTGAGACTCTGTCTCAAAAAAAAAATTGTGCATATGCACACACCCACACCCACCCACCCCCCCCCACACACACAGAGGCACCCACTCACTCTTGCATATATAGAGTTTTGAAGAGATTAAGGGAACTCCTACCTGTTACCATACTATGTGAGTAACTGATGCCATTTATAACTGTATAATTTTGCAAAGACCATTGTACGGTGACAAACATACTAAAATAATAATAATACTCTTTTGAGAATTGAGAGAAATGAATGAAACACAAGTCAAGGGCATCTTTCCCAAACCACTGTCTTCTGATCACCAGAAAAAAAACAGACTGGATGACCAGGTGGATTAATATGTCTTCAAAAATATCCATATTAGGTCTAGGAAAATAAATGCAGGGCAAGAATCTCCAGTAGCCTATTTCATTGGCTTCTGATGACTCCTGGAAACGTCCTTGCTGGACTTAGGGAAGACCCAAGGTTAAGATTTGGCTAAAAATGAAGAAAAAAGTGTCCCTGTCATGCTGTGACTGCATCTTGAAATAGGACAGTTTTTGTGTCATTGGGAATCTCTGGGTGGACCACACTTAGGGTGGACCATGTCATCTGGTACGACAGAAATAAAACCTTCCGACACCTTTACACCAGCGGGTAAAGCAGGATGTGAGACGAGCGTTATGGCATTCTGGAGGTTCTACCAACAGGCTCGGCATCTTAGGGGTGTGGGAGACATCAAGTTCCTCGTGGGGCAACCCCATCCTCTGGTTTCCCGGTGGTGGGGACTCCACAGTTGGAAGGCACCCAGGACAGAATTCACAAGACCAGGTATGCTGCCGGGAGAGACATTTTTCAGAACTGAGCAATTTTTTTTGAAAAAAGAGGTGAGAAAGCTTACGGAGACTATAGAGTCTATTTAAAGAGATATGAATATAATTAGACTGGATTAAGATTTAAAGACGAGGGGTGAAGTAAATTATCTATTTTGAGTTTCTTTTTCAGAAAGGTGATCTAAAATATTTTCCGAGCGTAATTACTTAGTGACGCCATGGCGGAGGAACTAGCCAGGTGACTCAGTGACCGTAATGAGGACTGCGAAGCCATATCTGGGTGAAATACAACTGCATTAATTCAGATTAGGATGGATTTACTGATAGCTCCTAGTCTGTCGATATCTGTGCTCTGGTGACTTTGATACGTTTAAAAGCCCACAGGAGAGTGTTTGATGAATCTCAAGAATTTTGCATTTCCTGTGTGTAAGAAGTGGACATGTTCATAAAACCCAATAACCTTCCAAGAATCCCTTTGCTGGAGAATGATAATATGATGTCACTTTCCTCCAGCCTTTCGTTTTCGCCTTTTATCCTTTCCCTCGTTCAAGCTGTGGGACTATTCTCTGACCATAGGTCTCGAAGGGGAAATGAGAGCAGAAAGCAGAGAAAAAGATGCCTCTTTCTGGATGTTTAATGATTTGAATGGGAAGGGCAAGGACTCATTTGTGACAGACTCTTATGAGTAAGAACATGGCTCCCCACCTCATCCTCCCTCTCCTCAGCCCCCTGCACAGCTGTCTAGGATGGTCCAGGGAGAGAGGGATGTTGGAGTGACAGGCTGGAGGCCCCACAGAAGATTAAACTGGGCAGATGGGAGGGGACTCATGCGCGTTCTGCCTCTCCTAGGGTGAGCCTCACCCAGCATCCCATCCATGGCTGCCCAGCTGATGGGGGGGTTGTCTGTGCCTCCACCAATACTTTACCTTATGATTAGCCTCAAGTGGGGGACCTCCCTGAAAACGTTCCTTCAAATACCCAAGAAAAGGAGGTGGGGCCCTGGACACCTATCCTGGGAATGAATGGGAGAAAGACTCCCCTCCTACCTGTACTCAGCTGGGCTCAGTGACAAGCTAAAGGTCTCTCTGAGCCAGGGTGACTGTAAAGCTCAGCCTTTTACATAAGCACATTGATGGCATCTTACTTTCCCCTCTGATAGTGCCATTTTTGTGTCAATATCAATATATTGGTCCTGGAGGTGAGAGAGCAGATACTTAATCTCTTGTAGTTTTAAAATGGGTGAAATAGATACCTCTGCTAGGATTCGCTTTTCTGAAACACAGACACAATCTCATCATTGCTAAAGTGAAACCTTGGCTGGCCCTGCTGGCACACACCTGCAATCCCAGAACTCTGGAAGGCCAAAGCAAGAGGATTTCTTGAGGCCAGGAGTTTGAGACCTGCCTGGGCAGTATAGCAGGTGCCATCCTTACAAAAAATAAATTAGGGCAGAGTGGTACACACCTGCAGTCCCAGCTACTCCAGGGGCTCAGGCAGGAGAATCCCTTGAGTGCAGGAGTTGGAGGCTCTAGGGAGCTATAATTACACTACTGCACTCCAGCCTGGGTGACAGAGCGAGACCTCATTTCAAAAAAACAAAAACAAAATCAAGCAAACAAACAAAATAAAATTGTTGCGGGGGACCCTACCTGCTTCTAGGACGCCTCCCAAGCATGGCAAGTAATGCCATTTCTGGTGGGGTCCATTGCATCATCCCAGTCCCTGTGGCCACTCCTCATCCCCTACACACCTGTCACTCAAAGCAGGCACGTGAGGTTAGTCACTGCTCCTAAGAACTCATGTGTTGGCCGGGCGTGGTGACTCGTGCCTATAATCCCAGCTGTCTGGGAGGCCAAGGTGGGTGGATCACCTGAGGTCAGGAGTTTGAGACCAGCCTGGCCAACATAGAGAAACTCCATCTTTACTAAAACTACAAAAATTAGCCAGGCTTGGCCATGTGTGCCTGTAATCTCAGCTACTTGGGAGGCTGGGGCAGGAGAATTGCTTGAACCCGGGGGGCAGAGGCTGCAGTGAATCGAGATCATGCCACTTCACTCCAGCCTGGGTGACAGAGGGAGACTCCATCTCAAAAAATAATAATAATAATAAATAAAAAATAAAGAAGAACTGACGTGCCTTCACCCTTCTGTGGCTATGCTTACAATCTCCCCAGCTGGAAAGTCTGTTTTTCTGTACTCTCACTAAACCCTGCTTCCCACAACCCCCACCCCCACCATACATACCTGGTATCTGGGAAAACCCTAGCCCTCACTCAAAGCCTGGGGCAACTTCACTTCCTAAATCAACCTTGACACTGCCTCCTTCCACCATCCCCACTTCCAGGAACAATCATGTTAGTGGATGTTATAGGACTTAGGTCTGTTAAAAAAACTTAGACAATTAAATGTATTTATTTGTTTATCTATTTATTCATTTTGTAGAGACAGGGTCTTGCTATGTTGCCCAGGCTGGTCTTGAACTCCTAGCCTCAAGTCATCCTCCTGCCTCAACCTCCCAAAGCACTGGGATTATGGGCATGAACCACTGTGCTCAGCATAGACAACTGAATTTAACAGAGCAAAGAACAATTCATGAATCAGGCAGCATTCAGAATGAGAAGAGGTTCAGAGAGCTCCACTTGGCAGCATGACCAGCAAGCTTTTATAGGATGGACATAGAAGCAAAGTAGAGAAATCATCTAATTGGCTACAGCTAACCATTTGCCTTGTTTGGGCATGGGGTGCTCAGTTGGCTGCCTGTGATTGGCTGAAGCTTGGCTGTTTGTTACAAAAAGATATTCCTAAACTAGGTTTCGGTTTGTTTACTTACTAAGTTAGGTTGCAGTTTGTTACGTAGAAACTCAAAGTCTAGAGCCAGCCTCAGGCCATACTGAGGGTGGTTCCATACTTTGGAGCCAGCCGTCTTCATCATCATCATCATCATCATGAAGATGCATTGAGATCTGTTAACTAGGCTGGAAGCCATCGGCCTGCTTGACGCATCCTTGCAATACAGTTGCGCTTCCTGAAAACAGATGCTCTGTCCTTCTCATTCTGGCTTACAGCTGGCATAGGGTTTGTGTACAGAAATCATATAAGTGGCATTCGTTGAATTTACTGGAAATGATGAGAAAGTAATTCTTTAATGGTTGCTTGCCTGTATGGATATGTCTTAGGTGTAAGATACTTACTGTGTTGGTATTCATGCTTCAAGAATAATCCAATTAACAGGATTCCAGGAGGTGTTCTGCAGGGAAGGCTGTCTAACAATCTTTTAGGAATGCTTGAAAATCCATGGCAGTTTATGTCTTTGCACCAAAACTTTCAGCAGCCGTTTATGCATCTCCTGTGTGCTAAACACTTCCCTGGTTCTGTTGCAACTGGTCCAGTGTAAGTTAGAGGTGGCAAGGAGGTTCAGAAGGAAATGCAGGAAGCCCAGCTACTTGGAGTCCTTTTGCCATTCGTATCCAGTTCACAGGGCCCCAAAAATATTCCAAGGTGACAGCAAGTTTGGGATTCCCTCCAGGGAAAGAGAGGAGACACCATGGTGTAGAAATCTGTGACTGCTGGCAATGGTGAGCCCAAAGTGAGCTAATGCCTTTGTGCTTCTGGGAGGAAGGTCACTGGAGGGTGGAGGCCAGATTTCTCTTGTGCAGTGTAAGTGGGCAGTAGAAGGAAGAACGGAGCTCTCACATCCTGTGCTTGGCATGAGGCCTCTGGAAGTGACAGACGCTCCAGGCCTTTTGCTTAAGACCCGATTGAGTCATATTTGGCCAGGGAGAAGCTCTGCAGCAGGGAAAATTTTGGCAAACTTTCATGCTCCCTTGCCGCAGATGGAGGTTGCATTTTCATGGATAGAGGATGGTTCGAATGGGAATGAGACTCAAACACAGACTCAAAGCCCATGCGTCCGCCCTCAAACTAAATCTCAATACATCCTGGCACCCTGCTCTGCACTGTGCAGAAGTCACCATGACTCAGATGAGGATCTTATCCTTAAAGAGTCTGTATAACCAATGCAGAGAAAAAGGCTAATATGCACCAGCAATCAATCAACTACTCCAGTGAAGAAAGTTAAGTACTGGAATAAATAACCCTTCCTTCTCTGGTCTATCACTTGCTTGGCCTGTGGAATATTCTGCCATGCAGGCCTGGGCTTAAGGGGAGCAGAGCCCAAGGGAGACCCCAATTCCACAGCCACACTAACCTCCTGTCTGCCCTGCAGTCACGCCTGCCCTCTAGGCAGATTGCAAGGGCCTCATTGCTGGGTACAGTCCTATGAGAACATTCCTCCGCTGGGAGCAAAGCCGGGCAGATGGAGGCTATGGAAGAAGAGAGTAAGCGTCCGTGGGAAATCCTGCAGCTCAGGGATGTACACCTGACGGGTCTGAACCTCTCCAGGGACTCCTGCTTGTCCTTAGAGCCACTGATGAAATAGGAAAGACGATGGGAGGGAAATCACTGCGAACTATTTTGATAACATTTTTTGACCCTGCCACGATGCACTCAAACTTTAAGTTCAATCATCTGTGTCTCTTGAAGGTGCCACAAGTAGGGCTAGATGCAGATGGGTCTGGCACCCGTGCGCCCCACAGGGTGTTGTTGGCCGGTGTGTGACTGGTTATGTAAAACCACCAACTGTTCTTCCAGAATTAATTCTTCCCTTTGCTCCATCTCTTGATCTTCAGCCTTCTTTCACCAAATTGTTTACTTCTCCTGGGTCACTGCAACCCTTGCTCACATCATTTTCGTTCCTACCCCCCTTTCTTTTTTAACACGTGAAAACATTTTTGAATTTTGGATTTTTTTTTTTAGAGACAAGCTTTTGCTCTGTCGTGCAGGCTGGCGTGCAGTGGCGCGATCATAGCTCACTGCAGCTTTGAACTCCTAGGCTCAAGCGATCCTCCCATTTCAGCCTCCCACGTAGCTGGGACTGTAAGCACGCCCAGCTATCACCCCTTTGTGAAATGATGAAAAGTCTTTTCAGGACTTGACACTTGCCCTTGAGAACAGAGGATGGCAAAGGGGCAAAGAGGCCAGGCAGTGGTCACATCCGTGATCTCAGCACCTTGGGAGGCCAAGGCAGGAAGATTGCTTGAACCCAGGAGTTGGAGATCAGCCTGGCCTGCTCTAATGCAATCTTGTCTCTATCGAAAAGTAAAAAATATTAACCAGGTATGATGGCACTCACCTGTGGTCCCCGCTACTTGGGAGGCTGACGGGGGAGGATCACTTGAGCTCGGGAGGTCAAGGCCACAGTGAGCCGTGACTGGACCATGCGCTCCTGTCTGGACAACAGAGCAAGACCCTTTCTCCTTAAAAAAATTCAAAGGGGAAAAGAAATGTTTTCTCCTGTTTATACAGCTCCCCAAGGCAAGGTTGAGATGATAACTGGGGCAAAGCCACCTGAATACCTGTCTTTGTTCTAAATCGCAGGGCGGTGCGGAGGGCTGACACACTGTGGTGGCCGAGTGGGGCCCTGTCCCAGTCCACGGGGCAGGTGCTATGTTGTAAGTTTCCCACTTCTGCTATTTTCTCAGTTTTCTTTGCTCTCAGAGGCCAGGGCTGCTCCCGGGGCAGAAGCAGCTGCTGCCAGCTTCTGTGCCAGGGCCTGGGAATTCCTTCCTAGCAGGGGACACATGATGGCACGCACATCATTCTTCCCTCCTTCCTCTCCTGCTGGCTGGCCCCTCCTCAGGACAGGCCACCACAGGGTGATTGAGGGAGGCAGTCCTACCTGGGGAGTGGAGCACAGATTGCTTCGACTGACTCATGCCTACCGCAGAGGCCACCAGAGTGTTAGCATCGGGTCGGACCTGGGAAGTCAGAAGCAAGCATGATCTTCCCTCCTGGTAGGCCTAGGATGTCACTGGGAGCATGGCGACAAAGAGATGATGTGTCCCCTGACTCACACTGTCCTTCTGACAATGACACTGAGGGACGGAGGATGGAGAGCCCCTTGGGGAAGGCCACCATGCTTAGCAGTTTTGTGCCCCCCCTGCAGCCATCAGGACGGGTTTTTGCTTCGAAATGATATTTGGTGCATCTCTGAAAACACTGGGTACCAGCACTGTACTTAATTCATTCTCTCGTTCATCGCTTCCTTAAGCACATACTGAGGGCCTTCCATGAGTAAGGTCATCGTGGTGTGGGTGGCACTGAGCACGCTCATGTGGGGGGTTGGCAACACTGCCAGGTAGACCAGGGACAGAGGCCAGGACCAGATGGCTCGAGGAGAAATTCTCAGCCACGGAGGCTGCCTGATGCTGAGAGGCAGCTTGGTGACCGTGGAGTGGTGGCCAGCCGGAGGGGGAGCGCAGCTCTAATGGCCCAGGTTAGCTACACTTTCTTCAAAGAAAAATGTTTCTTCTTTGCCAGTAACTTGAAAAAACACTTAAAAATGTGTATCTTTCCCCATTTGAATATATGCTCCACAAAACAGGTCATTTCTTCTTTCTCTTTTTCCTAGAGACAGGGCCGCTCTGTTGCCCAGGCTGGCGTGCAGTGGCGTGATCACAGCTCACTGCAGCCGCAACCTCCCAGGCTCAAGTGATCGTCTCACCTCAGCCTCCATAGTAGCTGGAACTACAGGTGTGCCCCACGACATCTGGCCTTTCTTTTTTTTTTTTCCTTCCTTTTTTTTTGAGACAGGATTCCATTACATTGATCCTGGCCTCAAATGATCCTCTCACCTCAGCCTCCCAGGGAGCTGGGATTACAGGTGTGCACCACTGCATGCAGCTACAATTTCTTATTTACTAACTTACTTAAGATACTTACTATGTGCCATTACGTTCTCAGAACAACTCTATAAGGCATTTTGAAGATGAAGCTACTGAGGCTTAGAAAGGCTAATTTTCCCAGCCAGGGGCGGTGACTCACGCCTGTAATCCGAGTACTTTGGGAGGCCAATGCAAGGAGATCACCAGAGATCAGGAGTTCAAGACCAGCCTGGCCAACATGGTGAAATCCCTTCTCTACAAAAATACAAAAATTAACTAGGCACGATGGCAGGTGCCTATAATTCCAGCTCCTCAGGAACCTGAGGTGGGAGAATCACTTGAACCTGTGAGGTGGAGGTTGCAGTGAGCCAAGATCATGCCACTGCACTCCAGCCTGGGCGGCTCACGACTGTAATCCAAGCACTTTGGAGGCCAAGGCGGGCAAATCATCTGAGGTCAGGAGTTCAAGACCAGCCTGACCAACATGGTGAAACCCCGTCTTTAAAAAAAAAAAAGAAAGAAAAAGGTTAATTTTCCCAAGGCCACATTCATTACTTTAAATAATGGAACTAGGATTCGAGCCCGAGTCTTCGGAGTCCACAGTTTAAATTGCAATCCACAGAACACACCTGAGTGTGGTCATGGTAGGTGTCAGTCAAAGCTCCCTCATAGCATGGGCCGCGCATGGCTGTATGTGTCAAGGCGGCAGGCAGGGGAATGGAATTAGGACTCATTTCCATTTGTGGCAGGACCCAATGAGCAGGAAAGATAATCTGCAGAATATGGTAGGGTGTCAGGCTAGACTGCACAGGCCTCCAGTTCCAATAGAAACACAGAATAATAGGCAGGGAACAGAGAGGACACGTGGTTGTGACAGTTCATTTGATGGCCTAATTATGCAGGTGAGTGGGAAAATATTGTCTAGCACCTACAGGCAAGGAGGACTTAAAATATTTCATTATTCACATACTTAGAGCCCTGTACGTAAGAATGGACAATAGATTTAGCCTCAAATCAAACTCCCAGGGAGCTTTGCTAACCAGAAGTTGTATACCAACTTTTTAATTGTTGGACACTGGGGTAAGGCCAAGGTTAGGGGTATTGGGGTATAAGTATCAGTCCTGCTGTTAAAACTGTCCACACTCTTGCTTGGCATGGTGACACAAAGGCCTTATCATTTTGCTGTGTCCTAGCAGCCACACCTGTGCCTTATAAAATCATATCATTTCTCAGCCAGGCGTGGTGGCTTACGCCTGTGATCACAGCACTTTGGGAGGCGAAGGTGGGTGGATCATTTGAGGTCAGGAGTTCAAGACCAGCCTGGCCAACCTGGTGAAATCCCATCTCTACTAAAAATAAAAAATTTTTTAAAATTTAGCAGAGTGTGGTGGTGCACGCCTGTAATCCCAGCTACTTGGGAGGCTGAGGCAGGAGAATTTCTTGAACCCAGGAGGTGGAGGTCGCAGGGAACCAAGATTGTGCTACTGCACTCCAGTCGGGGTGACAGAGTGAGACTCCATCTCAAAAAAAAAAAAAAAAGCTATTCAAGAGGAAGCTCATTTCAAATGCAGCCCAGCCTTGGCGAGACCAAAAATGAGATGGCCTGGCAAAAATGAGGTGGCCCTGGGCAAAGGCCTGCTTCCAGGAGGGAGGCAAGTACCAGCTGTCCCATGAGGTGGAAGGAGGGCTGGACAGAGGCACTGCTAGCTGTCCTATCACCTTCACCTCTTTCTCCAGCATTTACTATACTCTTCACATTCATGCCAGAGACTGGGTGCTTCTAGTCTTTGACTTCTAGGGGCTTCAGTTCTGAGTCGAATACCTACCAGGGTTTGCATTTATAGAGTGCTTGCAATAGTAAGAAATAATATGCAGCTGCCTTAACTGCCACCAAGATAAAGGAGATTGGAGTGGGGTGCCATGGTTCATGCCCATAGTCCCAGCTACTTGGGAGGCTAAGATAGGAGGATCACTTGAGCCTAGGAGTTGTAGGCTGTAATGAGCCATGATAGTGCCCCTTACTCGATCCTGGGTCACAGAGCAAGACCCTTTCTCTAAAATAAATAAATAAAAAGTGGATTAAATAAAATAGAAGTTTATTTCTCCATCTCATGTCCAGGGCTGATAGAGTGGCTTCACCATGTTAGGAACCCAGGATCTTCCTTTCCAGGGGCCCTGCCATCCCTAAGGTATTGATTGTTCTTATCTGTGCTGTTCAAGGTGGTTGACCACCCTGTCTGCATATCAGCTATCAGGAGGGGTGGAAAGGGAAAGAGGAGGGCATGCTTGTCCCTTTTAGGGCATGATCCTGTAGGTGAATGAGTCACTTCTGCCATATCCCGTTAAACAGAGCTTAGTCACATCATCACTCCGAGCTGCCAGGAGGCGGGGAAGATGTAGTCTTCCTTCTACAATGGTCCATAAAGGCAAAAACCGGGCATTCTCTTAGGTGAAGGAGGAGATATTGAGGGACAATTAGCAGTCTCTATCACGGTACCCCATTTTGGCTGCTCAAACAGCCACATGCATATTCTTCTTCCTTCATAGACCACAGCCAGCCCTTCCCCAGGGGAGATCATCCTGAAGTCCCACGGAGTGACTGCACCCAGCTCCAAGCCTAGGACCTCTGGGTGACATACAGTCATCTCTGACACGTCTGCATGAGCTTCCTCTACACAGCATAAACAAGTCATCTGTTTCCTCCTTATACTCAATACATGATGGTAGTGCAGGGTTAGATTAATGACCATAAAAGTACCCACTCAAAACAGGGAAGAATGGAAAATATACAGTAGCAATTGGTCCACAACAATGATAAAATCCTGCCAGGAAGAAATAGCAACGGATCCCTGATCATTCGGTCATTTCTTTTGAAAGCACTCTGGTAGTCCCTAAAGGGGCTTGAGTCCTTGACACATTCACAGAGCAGAGTGGCAAACTCGCTTTGAAATGTTACCTGCTTTACTCTCAGGCAGTGTTATTTCAGGTCTCTTTGACAGCAGAGGAACTGACATCCCAAGTAATACAGGGCTTTTAAAAGTTTTTTCAAAGACATCCACACTTAGAGAGATTAATTTATAGCATTTTCATCCACCAGCACTTTTTTGTTGCAAGTGAGAGAAACTCAAGTCAAGGGGAAACTATGGAAGGGCAAAGTTGGATCTGGGCCTCAGGAATGATGGAACTGGAGCTGGACAATCATGGAATTTTCTGGTTTGCTTGTTTCTGTGGCTCTCGGTGCCAGCATCCTTTTTGGTACTAGAGGCCTGCTTCCTCTAAACAGCAGGAACATGCTTGCCAGTAGCTCTCAGACTGCAATACACACCATGGTGATTTGTCTCTTAGCTCAGTCAAAAATTCCTAGGGCAGAGCTCTGATTGGTTGGCTTGGGTCACCTGCAGGCTGAGAGCTGTGATTGACAGCAGCCACTAGAAGCACGTGGTGGAGTGAGAAGGGCATTTCCCAAAAGCAGCAGGGCAAGGAAGGCTGGACAAACACCTAGGAAAGTTCCTCGTAGGAACCTGGGGGAAGGGGGCGCCACTGAGGGCTGAATTTAAGACTTTCGCTTCTCAACACAATACCCGTCCTCCATCCACCTTTTCTTCTGCTGTTTGGCTTAGTTGATTTTTATTTCCACATCAGGGACTTCGGATGCAGTTACTTTTGGTAGGATCTGAGCTGTCGCATTCCAAGTTCAGCAAGAATACACAAGTGTCAGCGCATAATCCTTCTCCGACTTGTGAACCAGTTAACACTGCAAACAGGCAGAGCCATTAATATACTGACTTTCCTTCCTAACAACATAATCCTCTGGCAGCCTGAGCTTCACTGATTGATATCCAAGCTAATAAGGCTGAGCTGGATAAGCTTCCCCGGTCTCCAAGGACATCATTTTAACTGTGGGGATTTAAAAAAAATTGTTAAAGTAAGTTTAATATCTTTACAGAAATATACTTTTCAGCCATCTTGCTGGGCTCCTTACAGACCGTGTGGAAATATTAGTACAATTGAAAGCCTCAGCACCCTCTCAGTGATCTGGAGACCTTCACGGCAAAGGAAAGATGTGGTGGGTTAATTCAAGCATCCAGGAAGCTAACCAGGAAAGCAAGCAATAAAACCGAGACAGAGGACAGGAAGCTAGCTAACAATAAAAAATGGCAGGAAGACTCCCAGCTCATCTGTAACCATTAGAATGCTGGGAACCATGTTCCAGGGTATTTTTTTCTGGTGGTGTTTTCAGCTTCTGTGCTTGTTAGGGAGCGCCCATTTGGGAACAAGGAGGGTGCAGTTGAATAGACGAACTTCTTCTAGGCGTGACAGGCCTTGGTAGTTTCTTTGACCGGTCTGTCTGGCATTATTGTAAAATTGCAGATAAGAACAACTGATTCGTAATGTTCGTGGCCCCTAAAACCAACTTCACTGAACTGATTTTTAAAAGATGAAGTGTGCAAAGATTAAACATAAAGCTTTGAGATAAACTAGTGAAACACATTTGTGTGGGTGTTTGACTCTAATTCCTGTCCCATCGATAGGCAAAAGTGCTAAATAGTCTACATTTTAGTTAATGGTATGGGAAAAAAAGTCTTTAATTTCTTTTTTCTTTTTTTTTTTTTGAGATGGAGTCTCATTCCCATTGCACAGGCTGGAGTGCAGTGGCGCAATCTCGGCTCACTGCAACCTCCACCTACCAGGTTCAAGCGATTCTCCTTCCTTAGCCTCCCGAGTAGCTGGGATTACAGGTGTGTGCCACCACACCCGGCTAATTTTCATATTTTTAGTTGAGACAGGGTTTTGCCATATTGGCCAGGCCAGTCTCGAACTCCTGACCTCAGGTAATCCATCTGCCTTGGCCTCTCAAAGTGCTAGGATTAAAGGTGTGAGCGGCTGCTCCCAGTCAAAAAGTCTTTAAGTTTTTATGAGTCTGTGTGTGTGTGTGTGCAGAAATAACTTACATTTTGACAGGTAGATTCCACAATTCCTGACCTAAAATCAGAGGATTAAATATGCCATCTGGGACTATTTCTATGGAATTCCTCCAAGTCCTTTAACTGTGGTAGAATTCATCTAGATCACAAAGGAATACTGGATGAAGACTACATTGCATAACTTATATGATATAACTAATTTATATCATACCATCTAAATTTAAAAATGGACTTACAGTTCTTGTAAAGTAAAACAAAATCCATCTTGAAAAAAGTTCAGTTCTGGGAAATGATCAGGAAGCAACCTGCCTTTAAGAAGGATGTGAAGAAATGACTTCATATTCCTGTTTAAAAACCATGAGTTCATTTAAATGGGTTTTAAGACATATCTTCTGGGAGAAAAAGTAATATTTGTGGCCGTATTAAACACACACATTTAAAACAGAAAGATTTGGGGCTGGGCCTGGTGGCTCACACTTGTAATCTCAGTACTTTGGGAGGCCAAGGCGGGTGAATTGCTTGAGGTCAGTAGTTTGAGACCAGCCTGGCCAACATGATGAAACCCTGTCTCTACTAAAAGTACAAAAATTAGTTGGGCATGGTGGTGGGCACCTGTAATCCCAGCTACTCAGGAGGCGGACGCAGGAGAATTGCTTGAACCTGGGAAAGGGAGGCAACAGTGAGCCGAGATCATGCCACTGCACTCCAGCCTGGGCAACAGAGGGAGACCCTGTCTCAAAAAAAAAAAAAAAAAGAGAAAGATTTGGGATGACTTTGAAGCCTACAAAGTTTGATATAAGAAGAGAGAGGGCATGTGAATGTTTGTGAATGTGTGTGTGCATATGTGTGTGTGTGCATGTGCATACATGTGTATGACCTTTCCCAAGGAATAGACAGACACATCCCGAGTTCATTTTCTCTCCCTTGTCCCCCATCCTGACATCTTGACAAGGGATGAAGACCCTCACAGGCTGCCGTAGGAGGAGCAGTCTTTTGACTCACATTCTGCTCAGCTGTGGGGCATTCTTTGACAAGAGTGCGTGCTCCTTTTTAAGGGGCGTGAGTCACTTAGCCATTCTGAACACCCTCTCCTCACCTGTAAAATGGGAGCATTCCAGGCTTCTTGGGATGATAAGATGAGGAAATGCGTCAGAAGCGTTTGGCCGTGAAGAGTTTTCATAAGCGTTCTTGTTCCTGTTACCATGACTCTTGTGAGTTAGAATCGCATCTGGATTCAGGACTCTGCTGCCTTCAGGGAGCTGGCCACAGACCTTTCTGTGTCAATTCGCAGCCGGAAAGACCTCTCTGTCCCCTACTGAGGTCCAGATCTGCGACCGCTTCCCAGTGCATGTGGAGTCTGTGAAGAGATGGCATAGAGTTTGTGTTTCATCTCAGCTATTCCCATCCAACTCTGTTTGATCGGGAACAGGCTCTCTTCGTGCCACCTGTCAGCAGAATGCCTTTGCCAGAGAAGAGGTCCTGCTTCCTGCTCCCACGCACTGGCCCGTCAGCTGTTTCTCGTTTTCCTCACCTGTGGGGCTTTCGGCCGGGCTCACCGAGGACTGGCACAACCAAGGTGAGAAGAGAGTAACAGCATCTGGTCTTGGGAAAGTCCGTTGTCTCGACATCAGGGTTACGTCACTCCGTGTGCAGCCAGCCCAGTTTCCAGCCAGCCTCGTCCTTGCCCTCCCTTCTAGGGCAGCAGGCTGCTGTTACTGTCAGCTTCTCCATCGCTTTCTTGGCCCTGCTGCTGCAATCCCCGACAGCCTTCACTTGGACTGTGAGTTTACTGCTTGACCTGAATGTTGTTACTTCCATCTTGAATGTTATTGCCTTGTTTAGTCTCTGAACCTATTGCTGTCTGTTTTTATTTTTTTTTTTCTGCCCTTTCTCCATTCAGAGAGAGCAAGTTAGGGTGAACCAGGTGAAACATCATGAGTATCGTATGGAAGGACCCTGAGCTTTGCCATTCTGTAGACCTCAGTTTGAAGCCTCGTGCAGCTACTTACTTGCCCCAGGGCATTAGATACGTCACTTAATACTTCTGAGCCCAGTTTTTTCATGGGCAAAGCTATGCAAAGGCATGGAATCAACCCAAATGCCCATCAGTGATACGCTAGATAAAGAAAAGGTGGTACATATGCACCACGGGATACTATGCAGCCATAAAAAGGAACAAGATTGGCCAGGTGTGGTGGCTCACACCCGTAATCCCAGCACTTTAGGAGGCCGAGGTGGGTGGATCACGAAATCAAGAGATCGTGACCAGCTGGCCAACATGGTGAAACCCCGTCTCTACTAAAAATACAAACATTAGCTGGGCGTGGTGGTACACACCTGTAATCCCAGCTACTCAGGAGGCTGAGGCAGGAGAATCACTTGAACCTGGGAGGCGGAGGTTGCAGGGAGCCGATACTGCGCCACTGCACTCCAGACTGGGTGACAGAGTGAGACTCCATCTCAAAAACAAAAGGAACAAGATCATGAACTTTGCCAGGACATGAGTAGAGCTGGAAAGCATTATCCTTAGCAAACTAACCCAGGAACAGAAAACCAAACACCACATGTTTTCACATATAAGTGAGAGCTAAATGATGAGAACACATGGGCACAAGGCGGGAAACAGCACACCCTGGGGCCTGTCAGAGGGGTATTGTGGGGAGGGAGCACATCAG
This sequence comes from Cacajao melanocephalus, assembly GCA_963573385.1. NCBI lineage: Eukaryota > Metazoa > Chordata > Mammalia > Primates > Pitheciidae > Cacajao > Cacajao melanocephalus. The sequence goes on along the minus strand of CAUYLG010012816.1, from coordinate 88,090 downwards.
GAAGAAAAGCTAATGGACAGTGAGCTTAATACCTAGGTGAAGGGTTGATCTGTGCAGCAAACCACCATGGCACACTTTTTTTTTAACCTATGTAACAAACCTGCACAGCCTGCACCTGTACCCTTGAACTTTAAAGATAGAAATCCTTTCATAGGTGCTCCTTGCTTGTGATGAGTGGAACAATATACAGCTGTGGCTGCGCATCACAGACACACCCAGAATAATGTCTAACCAAATATCTGAGCACTCCATGGCCCAGTCAAGTTGACATCTGAACTCAGGTCTACAGAACGGCAAAGCTCAGGGTCCTTCCTTACGGTACTCATGATGTTTCAGCTGGGTCACTCTAACTTGCTCTCTCCGAATGGAGAAAGGGCGAAAAAAAGAGAATCAGACAGCAATAGGCTCAGAGACTAAACAAGCCAATAACATTCAAGATGGAAGTAACAAAATTCAGGTCAAGCAATAAACTCAGAGTCTAAGTGAAGGCTGTCAGGGATTGCAGCAGCAGGGCCAAGGAGGCCATGGAGAAGCTGACAGTGTAAGTCAGGGTTCCCCTGAAGAACAGAACCAATGGGATAGACGGACGGATAAGTGGATGATAGGCAGATAGACAGATTTATGATAAGGAGTTGTCTCATGCAATTATGAAGGCTGAGAAATCCCAAGATCAGCAATCTGAAGGCTTGAGAACCAGGAAGGCCAAGGGTGTGAATTTCAGTGTGAGTCCAAAGGCTTGCGAGAGGGGAGCTGGCGGTGTAAATTCTAGTCCAAGTATGAAGGCTTGAGAACCAGGAGAGTCAATGATGTGGGCTCTAGTCCAACCCTGAAGGCAGGAGAAGACCAATGACTCAGCTTAAGACCGTCAGGCAGAGAGTGAATTCTGTCTTGTTCAGCCTTTTGTTCTATTCAGGACTTCAACTGATTGGATGAGGCCCACCCACATGAGATGCTTTACTTAGTCTATTGATTCAAATGTCAGTCTCATCCAGAAATGCCCTCACAGACACACCCAGAATAATGTCTTACCAAATATCTGGACATCCCGTGGTTCAGTCAAGTTGACATCTAAAATGAACCACTAAAAGGGGATTAGATCACTCACCGAGAAAATGTCTTAAGAGGCCTGAATCAGCAAATCAACAGTAAAAAAGATAACTGTGATATTATCCAAGTAAAATCAAGACTTGTATAATGGCTCTTGCTGTTTGCATGGAAGGTGCCACCATTGTCTGAATGTCCCATGTCTAGAGAGGATCTGTTTCTGTTTCTCTAAAGCCACGCTTTAGACTATGACCCATGAATCTGGCTTGAGCAGCCTGGTGAATGTCAGTGTGGTGACCGATGTGGTGGGTGTGGATAGGGGAGCTGCTTCCCATCAACGAGCCACAGAGTGCAATGGAAGCAGATGCTAAAGCCAAGTCTTAGGGAGGTATCAGGCAGGCTTAGCTGCTTCTTTTCCTTTCAGTTTCTTCTTTACAATTGTATCTTGGGCATGGTGGCTTGCACTTATAATCCCATCTGCTTGGGAGGCTGAGACGGGAGGATTGCTGAGGCCAGTAGTTGGAGGTCAGCCTGGGCAACATAGGAGACCTTGTCTCCAAAAACAAACAAATCAATACATAGATAAAATTAGTTGGGTGTGATAGCACACACCTGTAGTCCCAGCTACTTGGGAGGCTGAGACTGGAGGATTGCTGAGGCCAGGAGATGAACACCAGCCTGGGCAATATAGCAAGACCCTGTCTCCAAAAACAAACAAACAAAATAGATAAAATTAGCCAGGTGTGGTGGCACTTGCCTGTAGTCCCAGCTACTTGGGAGGCTGAGGTGGGAGGACCACTTGAGCCCAGAATTTCAAAGCTGCAGTGAGCTATGCTTGTGCCACTGCACTCCAGCCTGGGCAACAGAATGAGAGCCCATCTCTAAAATAAATAAATAAATCGCATCTTCTTTGGTGTAACTTTCTTATAGATTGTTAAGTGGGCCAATTAATTGAACATTTTATTCAATAAAACCACTCATATAGGAGAAATTGAATTGCGGTCTACAAAACCCTCCATTACTTCAGAAGGTATTTGGAAAGAAAAATCAAGATTTCCAGCTTCTGTAGCTAAGACTCCTTTGTCACCTAGTAGCAGTTCCCCCAAGTGTTGGCAGAGCTTCCTTAGAATTACAGGGTTGTGGGGTCATGCTGAACTATCCAGTACTATTTATTGACAGCAGACCTCATATCCCTTCCTTAAACAGAGTATGATTATTTGAGACCCTGTTTTCTTTTTCCTGCCTCTGCACTCCTAGAAATGGGATTTAGATTGTATACTACAGCTGATTAGAAACAACTCTGTTCGGTCAAGCGTTTAATATTGAGTTATTACCCAAGCCTGACTCTTAGAAATAGACATTGATCCTGCCCCTGAATGTAGCACTTGGAAAAATAGTGGCATTTTCTGTTTAGAGAAAGACAGGCAGTGTTTTCCAGTCCCTTGTATCTTAATGGCACAGAGCCCTCATTAAGCAGAGGGTCTTGCTATGTTGCCCAGACTGGACAGTCTACCACCCAGTCCTAAGAAATAAAAGGTGATGTCTGGAAACCTGCCTGTCATCATCATCTCTTTCAAAATGAACATGGATAAAGGTCTCGAAATGCTATCAAGGCAACTTCATGACAGAGATGAATGTCAGCAGTACCCTGTTAAGTATACCCATTAATCATTATTTTTAGAATTTTTTTCAACAAGCAACATTTTTTTCCTTTTCTCTCTCTCTTTTTTTTTTAAGTTTGCCTTGGAGCAAAGCTATTTGGTGTGAAAAATTATTTGAGTGAAAGGAGGTGCTATTAGCCCTCTCTTTCCCACAGATGTAGCCTAGGGTGCTAAGGGAATTCAGCACATCTTAGAACACAGGCTAGGAAACCTGCTCTCTCTCATTGGTTGGGTGAGTCGTGGTATTGCACCAGAATCATTAAAAGGCATCTAATAGGCAGCCACCTGTATAGTGCTTTGTACAACACGACCACTTAGGAGGCAAAGTATTTGCTCTCTGGGAACGTATGCTTTGTTTCACCATTTGAAAATCAGCAGAAGGTGAAGCTTATACTCCACTGGGGAGGTAGACTGGAGTAAGATTAGGATTGGCAGATAGCAACCTGAAGGAATCTTCTGTTCCCATGTTCCCCATTTGCGTTCTTGTCGGGCTACATAATTGAGTCATATTTTGGGTTAGGATACCAATAAGTAAAAATGTGTGTATATGGCTGTGTGTGTGTCAGTGTGTGTGCATGGCAACCTACGTGAGGCTGTGTGTGTACATCAGCCATGACATACTTATTACTTCTCAGCTCTGGAAATCCACAAAGTGATTGTGTGCCGTACTCCTCAATAAACTCTGGAGAGCCTAGACAACACAACATGATGCGTAGCCAGGAGTCTGCAAAGCAGGTCCCTGACTCTGGGGACGGTCTCCATCATGATGGATCACACTTGTTCTTGAATGTCCACATCCTCTCCTTTCCCTGTCAGCATATTCTCTTCTCTAACCGTTCACATTTCTGAACTTTGGGCTACCACGGCGTGGGCTGGGCCTCGGACCTAGCAGGAAGCACAGCTGAAGTTCCCGGATGATTCAGAACTTTCCTCCATGTGCAGATCATCTCTGGGCCCTCTGGGCGTTGGGGCCTCAGGGTGGTGGTTAGGTCTGCCTGCTGTCCAGACTCACTGCTATATCTTTAAAAAATTTATTTTATTAATTTCTTAATTTTTATGGGTACATAGTGGATGTATACATTTCTGAGGTACATGAGATGTTTTGATACAAGCATGCAGTGTGAAATAAGCACATCATGGAGAATGGGGTATCCCTCCTCTCAAGCATTTATCCTTGAGTTACAAACAATCCAATCACACTCTAAATCAAGCTTGTCCCACCCAGGGCTGTGTGTGGCCCAGAATGGCTTTGAATGCTGCCCAACGCAAATTCGTAAACTTTCTTAAAGCATTATGAGATTGTTTTAGGATTTTTTTTTTTTTTTAGCTCATCAGATTTCATTAGTGTTCGTGAATTTTATGTGTGGCCCAAGACAATTCTTATTCTTCCAGTGTGGCCCAGGGAAGCCAGAAGATTGGACACCCCTGCCAAGTTATTTTAAAATGTACAATTAAGCTATTATTGACAATAGTCATCCTGCTGTGCTCTCAAAGCGTGGGTCTTATTCATTCTTTCTAACTCCTTTTTTTTTTCCCATTACCCATCCCTGGCCGCTGTATCTTAACCCCTAAAGCCCTGGTGCTGTTGTTGGTGCCTCTGGTCACCTGTTCCTTTTCGGCTGGCTTCCCAGTATAGAGGGTCCCTTCTCTGTGACTGTCTGTTTCCTGATTCTCTCCTCCCTGGACACATGGACACATCCCCCCTGGTTCCCGGATTTCACTCCTCCAGACCCCAGGTGCCACAGAGGAAGAGCAGAACTCCTGCTGGGGGCGTGTTGATGCAAAACTCAACAAATAACTCAAGAGCTAAAAAGCTACAGATGATTACGTAGATTTGCCTTAATCCTATTTTTTGAGATGGAGTTTCACTCTTGTTGCCCAGGCTGGAGTGCAGTGGCACAATCTTGGCTCACGGGAACCTCCGCCTCCTGGGTTCAAGCAATTCTCCTGCCTCAGCCTCCCAAGTAGCTGGGATTACAGGCACCCACCACCACACCCAGTTAATTTTCGTATTTTTAGTAGTTGGGCGGCAGAGAGGGTTACCATGTTGGTCAGGCTGGTCTTAAACTCCTGACCTCAAGTGATCTGCCCTCCATGGCCTCCCAAAGTGCTGGGATTACAGGCGTGAGCCACTGCGTCCATCCTCTTTTTTTTTTTTTTTTAAGAAGAAAATATCCCTGGGCATTTTACAGAGTTTTGTTGGCAGGATCGAGCTTATATATAGGTTAAGAAGGCAGTGCTCTGTGGAATAATATGTGTTGGGGATAACTCACCCTATACAATAAAAATAGACACTGAATGTCTCCGGCAGTCATGTGGCTGAAATTCACCACATTATGCATTCCTTTGCTCTAAGGCGTTGATGGTCTCTGTTAAAATGCAAATACATCATCTGAGAGGACTTAGAGAACAGGACCATGTGTCAGAACAGGTCTCAGCAAATTTGGCTTCAGGCCTTCCCAGCTAAGCGACCTTTCTGTGAAAGCCTGCAATATTAGAGATGAAAAGAATCTCAGACCCACGTCGTGATTCTCCTTACCCAGAGGAATGTTTGCAATAACAGGGCTTGCAAAGTGAGCAACCATATTCATTTCAACATCTCCGCTTTCTTAAGTCTGCGTCCCCTGTCTGGTGTCTTCCATGAGATTCCCATGCTTTGCCGCTGGTTCCCCCACACGTTTATTTATTTTAAATGGAAGCAACCAGAATGTTCCCAGTGCCCACCATACACGTCCTGAGAGACACATAAAAGAGAATGGCAGCCTCAAGCCTCCAGATAGACACGAGAGGCACGTCTTATTTTCATTCCCTTTTAGTTAAGATCAGCTAAAGCCCTAAGTCTTTTCCTAGTGAGCTGTTATTTAAGTCACCACTCTCCCTTCCTGCAGGGGAGCAGATTGTGACACCCCCTACTATCCAGGGCGGGATTTTAAATGTGCCTCAGATACCTTTACCTTCCTTGATGTTTGCTAGGGACAGATATTTCAGAACCTGTTTTCTCATCTTCAAAATGGTAATGGTCGTCCCTCTTCTGTCCACCACCCTTTCCGGCTGTGAGAGTCCAGAGGTGAGATCTGGGTGTGTCCGGTGCCCTGTGGAGGGTGTGGGGACCTGCTGCAATGCCAGCTCCGAGCCACCGGCTGTGGCTTCCTGAAGTGCTGTATTGACATCTGTTTGGACCTAGCCGGAGAGAGAATGGTGACTGATTTGTGATGTCTGACGTGATGTGTGAGGGTATGTGTGTGTGCACAGCATCATTCTTCACACAGATTTGTCATACGACACCCATGCAGGACATATTATCATTATTAATTCATTAACATGTGGACACCTATGAATCACCCAGCTTGCATTAGAAGGCAGGTGCATTTTGGTGAGAGAGGAGCAGGACACATTAAGTGGAAGGATTTTTCAGTGGAGCTCTGAGGGCATTGTAGGGTAAAAGTGAGGGTGAGAGCTGTGGTGAGAGGAAGCCCAGGAAGGCCCTGATCCAATTCATTTACCCCTCACCTTTTTTATTTTCTGAGACAGGGTCTTGCTCTGTCACCCAGAGTACAGCGGTGTGATCTTGGCTCACTACATCTTCTGCCTCCCAAGTAGACGGGACCACAGATATGTACCACCATGCCTGGCTAATTTTTTTTTTTTTTTGTAGGGGTAGGGTATCACTGTGTTGCCCTGGCTGATCTCAAACTCTTGAACTCAAGCAGTCCTCACAGCTTGGCCTCCCAGAGTGTTGGGATTACAGACATGACCCACTGTACCCAACCTACTCCTCAAATTTGATTCAAGGAGCACTCCTAGGCTAGAAACAGGGATTGACATAGGATCTACAAATTGCCCTTTTGAGAACCCTAGACCAGGGGTCGCAAACTCTCACACCTACAGGAGACCCATCAGTAACATCAATGAGGAAATGGACCAGGAATACAAGGTACCCCAAGGCTGCAGAGAGGGGAACTGAGGCACATACGTCTCATCCAGAGGGGCTGGGCAGGCCCCAGCTTCAGGCATGTTCTGCCAGAAGGGAGTATGGGCTTGAATGTTGCCAGAACAATCTACTTTTATAGAGAAGCTGAAAATCTGGCATATTGTGTAAAATATTCCATTTAAAAATGTTGACTCAATTAAAAAAATAATGGTGGATTCAACAAAACACTTCTGTGGGCCAGATTCAGCCTCCAGCTGCCAATTTGGGACTTCTGTTCTAGATGCCATTAGAAAAGGGAAAATGAACTCCTGGAACAAATGCTGACATTGGTGCAGTGGAATCACACGACTTCAGTCCAACAGACAATTACTGCCCACCAGAAGCCCCAGGTGAGCAGACACGCATGTGGTCTACAGAACCTTGGATTGTAGCAGAGGGTGACAACTGCAGGACACAAATGATTGTAATTACGTAGAAACAGTAAGAGCCACAAAAGAAGTATCATAAAAATGCTGTGAGGACATTTGGGGAGCAGGGCAGGGAGACAGTTGTTGGTGGCGAGGGCTTGGTAGTTGGTAAGGATTGCATTGGAGATGAGCATTATGGGATGGAAGGATTTCTAGAGAGGAAACACAATAGGCAGAAGCCAGATGCGAAATGGGGGTTGAGGCCAGGCACTGTGGCTCATGCCTGTAATCCTAGCATTCTGGGAGGCTGAGGCGGGAGGATTGCTTGAGGTCAGGAGTTTGAGACCAGCCTGGACAACAAAGTGAGACCGTGTCTCTCAAAATAAAAAAATTAGCCAGGCAGGGTGGGGCACACCTGTAGTGCTAGGTACTTGGGAGGCTGAGGTGGGAGGATCCATTGAGCCCAGAAGGTCAAGGCTGCTGTGAGTTATGACTGTGCCACTGTGCTCCAGCCTAAGCAACTGAGCAAGTCCTCATCTCTAAAAAGAAGAGCAGCTGAGTTTGTTGAAGGCTGACTGGTCTGGTTTGCTTGGGACATGGTGTGCAAGTAGAGGCGGTGGGAGGTAGGATATAACACATCAGGTTATGGAGGGCTCTGAAGGCACGTTGGAGAGGTTTGCACTTAACTCAATTGGCAACAGAAGGCTTGAAACTTCTAGGTAGCAGAAACATGATTGGAGCTGGGCCTTAGGCCAATGCAAGGGCTGGATGTGAAAAGGCTGATGAGGAGCTGATTTTAGTGTGGAGAGAGTCAGGACAGCCTAGACTAGAATGGCGAACGCGTAACAGAAGGCAGGGAAGAGGGGAGGAATGCTGGGGAGACAGGGCGAATGTGACTTCTCTACAGATTGGGTGCAGGGACCAAAAGAGATGAGGAAAATTCTCCCCGTTTTAGGATAGGGAAATGGGATTGGGAGGTGGGGAGGGAGAGGTGCTGAAGTGTTCAGCTGGGTTATCCCCAGTTTAGGATGCTTTTAGTTGAGGGATTACAGAAGCAAAGTGCACAGGTAACAGAGTTGTTCTGGTACAAGACACAGAAGTCAGTGTCAGAGGAAGAGAAAGAGGGAGAGGAAGGAAGGGAGAGAGACGGGGTGGGGAGAGAGAGAGAGAAAGAGGGAGGGAAAAACAGAAACAAAGGCAGAGAAACAGAGAAGCAGAGACAGAGAGAGACAGAGACAGGGAGAGAGAAAAGGAGGAAAGGAGGGAGAGAGACAAAGAAAGAGAGGAAAACAGAAGGAGAGAGAGGGAGAGAAAAAGAGAGGATGAAGGAATAGAGAGGAGACAGAGGCAGAGATCCGAGAGACAGAGACAGAGAGAGGGAGAGAAAGAGAGGGAGGCAGAGAGAGAAAGACGGAGGCAGAGGGGGAGAGAGAGGGAGGGAGGCAGAGGGGGAGAGAGGGAGAGGGAGGCAGAGGGGGAGAGAGAGGGAGAGGGAGGCAGAGGGGGAGAGAGAGGGAGGGAGGCAGAGGGAGAGGGCAGCAGAGGCAGATGCACACTTGGGAGGCAGCGGCAGGAGCAGAGGTCTGGCCAGGGAAGTGACACAGGCCTGAGGACGGCTCTCAGGTCAGGAGGTGGGGGCGTGTGGGGAGAGGAGCAGGAAGTTCAGGGTAAGCCTTGCTTGTGCTCCTGCGCTCATGCTCAGTGGATACCGACAGGAGGAAAAGAGTCCAGGATGGACAGGAGAGAACCTAGAGTGTAGGAACCCAGAGGTCAGTGGAACCGAAGAGAAGGGACAGTGGACAGCTGTGTCCAGTACTGCTGAGAGGTCTGCAAGGTGAGTTCTACAATGTGGCTTTTTTTTTCTTTTGAGACAGAGTCTTGCTCTTATTGCCCAGGATGGAGTGCAGTGGCGTGACCTCAGCTCACTGCAAACTCTGCCTCCCAGGTTCAAGCGACTCTCCTGCCTCAGCCTCCTGAGTAGCTGAGATTACAAGTGCATGCCACCATGGATGGCTAATTTGTATTTTTAATAGAGATGGAGTTTCACCATGTTGGCCAGGCTGGTCTTGAACTCCTGACCCCAGGAAATCCACCTGCCTTGGCCTCTCAAAGTGCTGTGATTTCAGGTGTGAGCCACCGCATCCGGCCCAGTCTGGCTTTTAATCATCACTTTACTAAATTGTTCTCAACCAGGCCCTTGCCAATGAAAAAGAGTCAAACTGTAAATATTTGAAGAGGCTTAATCTGAGCCAAATAAGAAGCCCATGACCATGATACAGCCCCAGGAGGCACTGAGAACATGAGCCCGAGGTGGTTGGGTTACAGCTTGATTTTATGCATTTTGTGGGGACATTTTATTTTATAGGCAGAAGCATAAATCAATATATGTAAGGTGTACATGGGTTTTGTCTAGAGAGGTGGGGCACCTGAAAGTGGGAGCTTCCAGGTTATGAAGCTATGGATTCATAGGTGAATTCAAAGATATCCTGATTGCAACTGGTTGATAAGGGTTAAGCTATGCCCAGAGACTTGAAGTCAGTAGAAATAAATGTTTGTAGTTAAGATAAGGGAGGTTATGGAAGCCGAGTTTCTTACTATGTAGATGAAGTCTCCAGGTAGCAGCCTACAGAGAGAGTAGATGGTAAATGTCTATCAGACCCTAAAAGGTGCCAGACTCTTAGTTAATTTCTCTTGGATCAGGAAAAGACCTGGAAATGCAAGAGGGTCCTCTACAGACTGTAGATTTTCCCCACAAGAGACAGCTTTGCAGGGTCATTTAACAAATATGTCAAAGAAATATATTTCGGGGTAAAATATTTAATTTCTTTCAGGGGTTGCTATCTGCCGTGTGATGTTATGCTAGAGTCAGATTGGAATTGGGTATCTTATTGCTACAAAGAGTCTGTCCTGTCAGTCTTCACATCTCTGTTTTAATGTTAATGGTGGTCAGTTGGGGCTGAACTCCAAAGGAGGGAGGGTGTAGTGAGGCCTGTCCAACCCCCACTTCCCATAATGGCCTGAACTAGTTTTTTGGATTTGCTTTGGAATGTACTTGGCCAAGAAGAGGGGTCCATTCAGTAAGGTGGAGAGCTTAGAATTTTATTTTTGGTTTATACCACCACTGACTTATTTGTCCCTAAATCGAATGGATTTTTATTTTTTTGAGATGGAGTCTTGCTCTTATTGCCCAGGCTGGAGTGCAATGGTGCAATCTTGACTCACTGCAAACTCTGCCTCCCGGGTTCAAACGATTCTGAATGGCTATGTGGGTCTGCAGGTTAGACAAGAGCTCTGACTCGGAGATAGGACCTGGGAGTCATCAATAAACACACAGTGATTGAAGTCATTGGGAGACAGAAACAGGAAATTAAGAGGAAAAGAGAACAGGGACAAAAAACTAATTAGCACTAATATTTAACAATGGTTAGAGGAAGAAGCTTGAGAAGTAGCCTGGCTAACATGGTGAGACTCCGTCTCTACTAAAAAAATACAAAAATTAGCCAGGCATGGTGGTGTGTGCCTGTAATCCCAGCTACTCGGGAGGCTGAGGTAGGAGAATTGCTTGAACCCTGGTGGCAGAGGTTTCAGTGAGCTGAGATCATGCCACTGCACTCTAGCCTGGGCAACAGAGCAAGATTCTGTCTCAAAAATAAAAAAAGAAGAACAAGTACCAGAGAAAACAATGTTATCAAAATGAATGCATAGAAAGGATTTATAATTATCAATCTGAATCAACTATCTGCACCTGAAGTGCAAAAACAACAAAAAGCCTTCACTCACACACTTCCCCTTAGTTTGTCAGCATTTTTTTCTTATAGACTGTGCAAAGATAAATGTTAATGTAACATTTGATTGCAAATTAATGATGAGAATCATAGACTAGTAAAGCTCAAAAGAAATTTAAAGGTCACCTAATCTTAATCTCTCATTTTGCAGCTGAGTAATGAAATTTAGCCTATTTAACAAAATACTCCAAAAAAATACACATGTTTAATAAATATTAATTGACTAGACAAGATACTGTGCTATATGGTATTGGAATATTACAGAAATATATGACATTAATCACTTACATTATTTCACTTAATGGCTCCTGTGTCAATTACATGATCATCTACTCTGAATGCATGAATAGCACACATAAACAGACAACTAACTCTATGGTGTAGGGTAAATACTAATGTAACCACCTGGGGGGTTCTTCCTGCCTGCTGCACAAATAAAGACCATGGCATTGCAGTAAAGAAAGAGTTTAATAGGCATGACGTCAACCATGCCACATAGGAGATGGAGTTAGTACTCAAGTCAATCTCATTCAAGGCTCTTAGGTAGGGATTTTTCAAAGGTAGTTTGGGGGAAGGACTGGAGGTGGCCAGGTAATGGGTGCTTGATGCTGATTGGTGGGGCAGAGATGAAATCATAGGGGGTCAATGCTGTCCTCTTAAGCTGAGTTGCTTCTGGATGGGGCCATAGGAGGTGAGGGGGTCCTTGGGTCCAGGTGGAAGCATGGGTGTCAGACATGCAAAAAGCCTGAAAAGATACCTTAAATTCCAACTTGCAGTAGTGGTGTTACACATCTTCCCATTCTCCATCACCCTAGCCTAATGGCCTTTCATTAGCTTCCCAAAGGCGGTTGAGTTTTGGGGAAGGGCTATTATCATTTAAAGCACTGTGGGAGGCCTAGGTGAGTGGATCACCTGAAACAGGAGTTCTAGATGAGCCTGGCCAACGTGGTGAAACCCTGTCTCTACTGAAAATACAAAAAATTAGCTAGGTATGGTGGCATGCACCGGCACTGGCAGCTACTTGGGAGGCTAAGACAGGAGAATCGCTTGAACCTTGGCGGCGGCGGTTGCAGCGAGCTGAGATTGCACCACTGCACTCCAGCCTGGGCAACAAGAGCAAAACTCCGTCTCAAAAAAAAAAAAAAAAAGGCCAGAGGTCGTGGCTCACACCTGTAATCCCAGCACTTTGGGAGGCCAAGGCGGATGGATTGCTTGAGGTCAGGAGTTCGAGACCAGCTGGCCAAATATTGAAACCCCGTCTCTATTAAAAATACGAAAATTAGCAGGGTGGTGGTATGCACCTGTAGTCCCAGCTACTTGGGAGGTTGAGGCTAAGACAGGAGAATCGCTTGAATCCAGGAGGCAGAGGTTGCTGTGGTCTGAGATTGCACCACTGCACTCCAGCCTGGGTGAGAGTGAAACTCTATCTCAAAAAAAGAAAGTGTAATCTAAATGTCTTCCAAAGTTAGCTTAGCCTAAGCTTGAGAGTGATTAGGGAAAGGCAAGATGGTGGGGTGGGTTAAATTAGATCTCTTTCATAATTTTCCTCCTGTTGTAATTTTTGCCAAGGTGGTTTCACTAAGTGGATGTTAGTGATGGGAATGTATAGGAAGGAAGGGAAAAGAGCAGTTAACCTGGGCTTGGTGTTGAAAAGGCTCGAACGTTATTATGAGACTTCATTGTGTAGGATGTCAGTAACAGAATCAACCCTCCTTCTTCTTATCTGTTTTCCCTGAACATCAATTAAGCAATCACAAATTCCCAGGAAGGGGTGGAGTAATGCTGAGATAGAATTCAGATGTGACACAATGCATCGGAAGAAAGGATTGACGGAAAAGACGCCTCAGAAGGCACAACCAGGTTTCCCAGGTAGAGCCCTTTGTGAAAAGCTCCACTCTGTCAATGTATGAAGCAGGTAGCCATTAAGATGCTGAGCTCTTCTGTTTATAATGGAGCAAAAAAGGCTTATTACATTTCTCATTTTTCTTAACCCTAGTTTTTTTTAAGTTGATTATTTGAATCCTCTAACATGTTAATACAATCTTTTTTGACTGTTGATGTTTTCTCTCCTCTTTCTCCTCATCAGAGCTAGAAATAGATTCTCAAGGAAAACAATTTAAAGAGTCTTCCTCAAATCATAGTTTTGATTTGCAAGAGTATAGACCTGTCTGGACTTTTCCTGTTGATTTTGCTTTCCAGGACAACGACCTACAAGTGTGCATAATTTGGGAGTGGTGTCCCCCGAGCCTGTCTCTAACTGTGATGCAGTTAAATGGCCTGGGATTAAGAGAAGCAATTGTGTTTGTTTCCCAAGGTCATATACCTTGATGAAAAAAGCTATGAAAAATATCCGAGCGTTTATCTGCAGGTGTGAAGATAAGGGTAATCCTTTAGGGAAATTGAGGTTTTAATTATTGACTCCTTCAGAGACATGATGAATGGATTTCTCAGGCTCAGCCGTCAGATCCTTTGTAGACACTGCCTTTTTTTCTGACGTCTCTACCAGTTGTATCTTACATTTTCAGGAATGCCATCTGTTGGTAAATGTTGGATTGGAGAAATGCTAGAATTCAGGATCCAATCTTTTTTTTTTTTTTTAATGATTGGTCAGCTACATTAATCAACTCATCCTTTTTCATCTTCTGTTTTTAAAAATGAAATTGAGAATTGTATTTGGCACATACAGCAGCCTGGCAGGAAAGCAGGATCTAAACATATGTATAGGAAAGGGCTGAAGTCTGAACTGGTGGACGATTCTTATCTGCCAGCTCTTTGATGCTGCTGCCGTCTAATTTGTTTTCCAGGCGCTGACTCACCGAATTCCTCTTTAGAAGTGGTAATCTTTTTTATTTTATTTCGTTTTATTTATTTTATTTTATTGTTTATTATACTTTAAGTTCTGGGATACATGTTCCAAATGTGCAGATTTGTTACATAGGTATACATGTTCCATGGTGGTTTGCTGCACCCATCAACCCTTCATCTACATTAGGTATTTGTCCTAATGCTATCCCTCTCCCAACCCCCTACCCCCTGACAGGCACCAGTGTGTGATGTTCCCCTCCCTGTGTCCATGTGTTATTATTGTTCAACTCCCACTTATGAGGGAGAACATTTGGTGTTTGGTTTTCTGTTCCTGTGTTAGTTTGCTGAGGATGATGGTTTCCAGCTTCATCCATGTCCCTGCAAAGGACATGAACTCATACTTCTTTTATGGCTGCACAGTATTCCATGGTGTATATGTGCCACATTTTCTTTATCCAGTCTATCATTGATGGACATTTGGGTTGGTTCTAAGTCTTTGCTATTGTGAACAGTGCTGCAATAAACATACATGTGCATGTGTCTTTGTAGTAGAATGATTTATAATCCTTTGGGTATATACCCAGTAATGGGATTGCTGGGTCAAATGGTATTTCTGGTTCTAGATCCTTGAGGAATCGCCACACTGTCTTCCACAGTGGTTGAATTAATTTACACCCCATCCAACAGTGTAAAAGCGTTCCTATTTCTCCACATCTTCTCCAGCATCTGTTGTTTCCTGACTTTTTAATGATCGTCATTCTAACTGGCATGGGATGGTATCTCATTGTGGTTTCAATTCGTATTTCTCTAATAGCCAGTGATGATGAGCTTTTTTTCATGTGTTTGTTGGCCTCATAAATGTCTTCTTTTGAGAAGTGTCTGTTGATATCCTTCACCCACTTTTTGATGGGGTTGGTTTTTTCTTGTAAATTTATTTAAGTTCCTTGTAGATTCTGGATATTAGCCCTTTGTCAGATGGATAGATTGCAAAATTTTTCTCCTATTCTGCAGGTTGCCGGTTCACTGTGATGATAGTTTCTTCGGCTGTGCAGAAACTCTTTAGTTTAATTAGGTCCCATTTGTCAATTTTGGCTTTTGTTGCCATTCCTTTTGGTGTTTTAGTCCTGAAGTCTTTGACCATTTATGTCCTGAATGATTTTGCCTAGGTTTTCTTCTAGGGTTTTTATGGTTTTAGGTCTTACATTTAAGTCTATAGTCCATCTTGAGTTAATTTTTGTATAAGGTGTAAGGAAGGGGGTCTAGTTTCTGCTTTCTGCACATGGCTAGCCAGTTTTCCCAACATCATTTATTAAACAGGGAATCCTTTCCCCATTGCTTGTTTTTGTCAGGTTTGCCAAAGATCAGATGATTGTAGATGTGTGGTGTTGTTTCTGAAGTCTCTGTTGTGTTCCATTGAAATCTTTAATTAGTAGTGATGCAAAAACAAAAATGTGAAAACTATGGCCAGGTGCTATGGCTCATGCCTGTTATCCTAGTATTTTGGGAGGCTGAGGCAGGAGGATGACACTTGAGCCCAGGAGTTCAAGGTCAGCCTGGGCAACATATGGACAGCCTGTCTCCACCAAAGATAAAAAATATTAGCCTGGCGTAGTAGTGCATGCCTGTAGTCCCAGCCACTTGGGAGACCGTGGTGGGAGGACTGCTTGAGCCTGGGAGGGGGAGGCTGCAGTGAGCCATCATTGTGCCACGGCACTCCAGCCTACATGACAGAGCGAGACTCTGACTCAAGAAAAAAGAAAAAAAAAGTGAAAAGTATGATAAATAAGTTAATTTAAAACTTAGTGTGGCTTGGTGTGGTGGCTCACGTCTGTCATCCCAGCATTTTGGGAGGCTGAGGCGGGGAGATCCCTTGAGGACAGGAGTTTGTGACCAGTCTGACCAACATGGTGAAACCCCAACTCTACTAAAAATACAAAAATTAGCCAGGCATGGTGGCGCACACCTGTAATCCCAGCTACTTAAGAGTCTGAACCTGGGAAGCGGAGGTTGTAGTGAGCCAAGATCGCGCCACTGCACTTCAGCCTGGGCCACAGAGGGAGACTCCATCTCAATAAAAAACAAAACGAAACAAACTTAGTGCTTATTCATGAATGTCCAGTTGTGTGCTGAATGTGCCTTATACTTAGAATGCATCGTAGCAGAGAGGAAAGAGCCACGTCTCTTACAACTGCTTTCCACGGCAACATGGGGGCCCGGTTCCAGGGCACAGTGGGGAGGCGGTATTAAGGTTTTGGAGTTGGAGGGAAGGTGGGAGTGTGAGAGGTTGGGGACTGCCGTGACAGGGCCTCCTGTCTTTGGAGCTCTCTGTGCCTTCTTACCTTGTGCTCCTTGTTCTCCCCTTTGAAGTCATCTGTGATTGTGCTATCAATCTTTATTCTTGAGAGACCTTCTGTCCCTAAACCAATTATGCTTCTGGTCCTGATTTCCCAGCTGTCTCTTCTGTGACTGTTTGGTGACATAAGGTAAAAGTCAGACCATTTCCCTGTCTGTTTGCGTTCTGGGCTGACAAGATTCTATCATAACCTGAGTCTTTTTTCAGGGATCGTATTTACTGGGCATAATTAGATGGAGACACTTGTCCTAAACTGCTGATGGGTTTTGGTGATGTCCTAATACTGGACCCCTGTTTGACCAGAGTCATTTGCTCCCAAAGCGACCCAGCCCATGCAATACTATTTCTCCCTCTCCAAAGACAATGAGCCCAGATGGGGTTTGACCCGGCAACTCTGACATCGTTAGCATTGTTTGTGGAACAACTGAGCTAACCCAGTCACGGCACTGCTGATTCTGTTATGCTAGTTCAACTGCCCCAGAGAGGGAATCACTTCCGCTCAATTGCTTGTGAATTGCAGTTCCTCTGTCCAGCAAAAGTGATCGTGGCGTCTACTGGGGTCACTGACCTGCCTCAGAGGTCGTCTGTAACATCATAACTTTTTGACTGTTTTGCACCTGGTTGACAGGCATGTGACTGATAAGAATAGGAAGTTTTCTGAACTGTTATCACTTGATCTGCTTTTGGAATTAGTTAATATATTAATTATTAGGATTGAGTTCCAATTACTTATTACAGATCAAGTGTGTGCCTTTTTAATTTCATTAATCAGAGAATACTTTACAGGTCTTACCTTAGAAGTGAGAATGTGTGCTTCTTGTTATATTTGGTAGAATTTAACTCCTTTGTGTAAATACTATAAACATATTATAAGCAGTCTTATTTAAACTTATTTTAAACAGTCTTTCTTAATCAGACTGTTTCATATAATTTTGTTGAAAAATATATTTTACAGTACTCTTGGAAATTAATAGAGCTATTGGATGTTGGAATGCTTGTTTGAGAAAGCAAGCTTTATGTTTACCCCTGTTGGGGCTCAGAAACTGATACCTCAAAATATGGCGCTTTGGCGTGATGAACTGAAGAAGCCTCCAGGTCTCTCGGACCTTCCTCCTCCTCCTGCCTCTCATTTATCTGTCTCTCTCAAAGCACAGGATGAAGTCGCTCTCTGAAGTTCTCTTATCTACCTGAAGTCTGGACTTACCAAGGAAGGAACAGTCACCTCTGGTCCCTTCCCTGAGTTTTCATGAACTGAACTCGTGGCAGGAAGAAAGACAAAAGCCTGACGACTCACCTGGACAGACTTTGGTCACAAACCACCGTCTGCTCTGTGGGCCCAACAGTCTTTGTCCCAGGCCACTGTCTGTTCCTCAAGCCCACTGAATTCCCTAAACATCATTTATTATCCCTCAAAAATCACCCACTCTTCCCCGTCTCCCTTCCCCTAAGAAGAAGGGTATAGAACCACGGGTACCCCATTGCATGATGTGGTGATCACTCTGTGATTTTCCCCTCGGTGCACATCAATATATTTGCATGCTTTTTCTCCTATTAATCTGCCTTTTACAGTCAATTTTCAGCAACCTTTGGAGGGTAAAGTCGAAGTTTTCCCTCGGCTCCTACACCCTCTTATCCCATGGAAAGTTTTCCATACAAGACACAAATGGTCCATGTCAGAAAGGGGACCAAGGATATGGGATGTGGAAAAGGGGGCAAGCACAGGGGTCTCTGTCCTTGCAAGATGTTCTATGTGATTTACAAACGTTCAGCAGCAGAACCAGTCTCTGTTTCAGAGTCACAGTGGGAAGGAGCCTGCTTGGTCCTTAAGAGGCCAGTGCACGTACTTCAGCTCAATTAAAGTGCTTTGGTTCTGGCACCCATAAAATATGGCTCCAGGAGAGAACAGTTTAATGCAAAGCTGCCCTTGCCACTCAAGGACAATGGAGAGCATCCACTTGGCTGCATTGGGAGCGACTTCTGCAAGGAACTTGGGGCATTCTGACCTTGTGCTACTTGGGTCCCTACAAAGTTTGCAGGGTCTCTGTGCTCAATGATGAGTCATTCCCTGCCACGTTACAGATGATCCTGACACTTCAGCCAAGCCCAGTTGATTTTTCCAGCTGGCCCGGTCCTCTTTATCTCTCCTGCTGATCAGGGAGGCAGCAATGTTCCCATTTATCATAAACTATTCTGTACTGTCATTTAGAAATACTCATATGCTCACCCAGGGAATATTGATAAGATACTTTAGGAATCAGATAAACTGTGGTAAGGGAAGCATATCTTTCCAATGTGATAAAGAACTTTAGAATATGCGATAAAATGTGATAAAGGCACACTGCAAGGCCATTATTGAGAAGAATGGTCTCCGAGGTGCCCCGTAGTCAGGGCTGGGGGGATGAGGAAGAAAGCTTATTGTTTGGATCTTTTCTTTCAAAAGATTGGGGCTTTTCAATTGTGTATCTAAGGAAAAAGCTCTTTGAAGGTCATGTTTGAATTAAAAGCTGTATTTATTATCTGTTTCTCCATGTTATCTATATTACAATTGCATATCGAATTTGGACGCCCCGTATCTCCTGAAGGTAACTATTTTCTAATTCCTCTTTTATCCTGCCCTCTGGTGTAGTATTTGTCAGTGCATGTTTGCATCTGCTGGAGCTGATAAGGTAGAAAACGCTACCTGACTCACATTATTATAGTTCTTTCCTTCTCCCTCTCCTGGCTAGTTTGAAATGATTGCTGCCTCTGGACTGTAGTCATCTGCTGAAAGATAACATAGCTTCCAGATGCAGCGGCTGTCTCCTCAACGCTTTGAAGTGATGGTAAGTCTGGATATTACCAGTCACCAGGACATCCTAGTCACTGCAAACAAGAGAGGGGAAGGACTGGCTGGAAGGACTGAGACTGGGAATCAATGAACAGGGTAGTTCTGTTTTCATAACCAAACACTAGACGCTTACTTCCTGTTCAGATTTCAGAGCAGGCAATTAATCTCTTTCATTTGCGTATAGCCGCTCCACTGTTGGGGACTTGGTATCGTAGGTACTGGACTAGGTAGGCACGAGGCCAAGAGTGACATCTTTGAACTGACCTCATTATGGAAACATCCTCTAAATGCTTACTATCTAACTTTTGGAGTTTGGGAGAGGAGCAATAATATTAATAAATAAAAGGTAATACTTACTGAAAGTCCACCATTGGCCAAGCCTTAGGGGAGTGAACCACTCAACCGGTGAAGCAGATCCCTCTAAAATCACCATTTAGGCCGGGTGCAATGGCTCAGGCCCATAATCCCAGCACTTTGGGAAGTCGAGGAGGGTGGATTACTTGAGGTCAGCCTGGCCAATGTGATGAAACCCTGTTTCTACTAAAGATACAAAAATTTAACTGGGTGTGGCGGTGGATGCCTGTAGTCCTGGCTACTCAGGAGGCTGAGGCAGGAGACTCTCTTGAACCCGAGAGGCAGAGGTTGCAGTGAACTGAGATTGAGCCACTGCACTCCAGCCTGAGCAACAGAGCAAGGCTCTGTCTCAATAAATAAACAAATAAACAACTATTTATGGATAATGAGCAGAGCCTTGCTTAAAAGGATTAAGTGATATTCCTGGGTGGGTGTAGTGGCTCATGTGTGTAATCCCAGCACTTTGGGAGGCTGAGGGAGGTTGGATAACTAGGTCAGGAGTTCAAGACCAGCATGGCCAAGATAGTGAAACCCCGTCTCTACTAAAACTACAAAAATTGTCCAGACACAATGGCAGGCACCTGTAATCTCAGCTACTGGGAAGGCTGAGGCAGGAGAATCGCTTGAACCCAGGCAGCAGAGGTTGCAGTGAGCTGAGATTACACCACTGCACTCCAGCCTGGGTGACAGAGTGAGACTCCAACTCAAAAAAAAAAAAAAAAGTGATACGCCCAAGGTGACACAGCTCTGTGGGAGGCAGGAGTCGGGGCAATGCAGACCTTATTCTTTTCTCAGTCAGTTTCTCTTACAGCACTGTATTAGTCAGGATTCTCTAGAGAAACAGAACCAAGAGGCTATTGCCATAGTCCATTAGGACTGGTAAAACAAAACTGTTGTCAGGTGGGTGCTTACAAGCAACAAATGCTTATTTTTCACGGTTCTGGAGGCTGGGAAGTTCCAGATTGTAGTACTGGCAGATTGGTGTCTAGTAAGGGCCCACGTCCTAGTTCACTGTGTCCTCATGTTACAGTAGGTAGTCACACATGAGGAAGGCCAGAGCACTCCCCCACTGCCACCACCAGGGATGTCAGGCAACCATTAGACAGTTGTCAAGCTGTCTCACTAAAATAATAATTGGTCACAGCTGGTGCCAGGGAAAGGCAGTCTCCCAATAGAAAGAAACACCTGAAACCGGTGATCAGCTTCCCAGTAAGATCTCAGAAGCTGAGTGAGTGGGATGGAGCACACGCACTAACAGGCAAAATGGCAGCCTGCTATGGCAGAATACCTCAAGTGAGCATGTGCACAATTTTGGTAAACACGCTGCGCACGCAGCCTCCCCAAGTGCTGGCGGACCGCTGTGCATGTGGACAGCCCACCCCAAGGGAAGAATCAGGGGAAAACGGACGCAAACACCACCCCCTACCCCCTCTGTCCCAAGCATGCCAATGGATAAAACTCAAGATCGAACAGTGCACATGGTCTCTGAAGTCGCCAGCTTGATCCTCTTCCCAGTGTACTTTACTCCCTTTCATTTCTGCTCTAAAGTTTTTTTTTTTTTTTTTTTTTTTTTAAATTATTTGACAGTCTTGCTCTGTCACCCAGGCTGGAGTGCAGTGGCACAATCTTGACTCACTGCAGCATCTGCCTGCCCGGCTCAACCCATCCTCCCACTCAGGTTCCCAAGTAGCTGGGACTACAGGCATGGCCCACTACACCTGGCTAATTTATATATATATATATATTAGAGACAGGGTTTTGCCATGTTGCCCAGGCTGGTCTTGAACTCTTGAGCTCAAGTGAGCCACCTGACTCGGTCTCCCCAAAGTGCTGGGATTACAGGCACACGCCACTATGCTCAGCCTGCTCTAAAGCTTTTTAATAAACTTTTTCTCCTGCTCTAAAACTTACCTCGGTCTCTCCTTCTGCCTTATGCTCCTCAGTTGAATTCTTTCTTCTGAGGAGGCAAGAACTGAGGTTTCTACAGACCTAAGGACTCACCTCCAGTAACATTCACATGGCAAAAGGGGCAAGAGATCTCTCTGGGGTCTCTTTTATAAGATCACTAATCCCATTCACAACGGCTGCACCCTCATGACCTAATCAGCTCCCAAAGCTCCCTCCTCCTCATGCCATCACCTTGGGGGGTAGGATTTCAACATATGACTTCTGGAGGTCACAAACATTCAGACCCCAGCAGATGTATAGAGATAAAGCGATTAGGAGAGATTAGCACACTCATTGATGGAGGCTGAGAAGTCCCACAGTCTACGGGCTGAAAGCTGGCAGCCAAGGAAGAGTGGTGGTGTGGTTCCAGTCCAAACCCGATGGCCCAGGAACTGGGGGGCTAGTGGTGTAGGTCCCGGACTGAGTGCGAAGGACCGAAAGACAGGAGCAGTGATACCCAAGGCAGGAGAAGATGGTCGTCCCAGCGCATCTGTCCTTCCTCGGCCTTTTGGTTCTGTTCAGCCCTCCATGGATCCCATGACGCTGCTCACACTGGTCAGGGAGATTTTTACCCAGTCTGCCAATGCCACTGCTAATTTCTTCCAGAAACACCCTCACAGACACACCCAGAAATCATATTTTACCAGCGATACAGGCATTTCTTAGCCCAGTCAAACTGACACATAAAATTAACTATCACAGACATCTTCTTTGTATGGAAGCAGTAATGTTCCTTCTCAACATGACCTTTCGTAGGTCCTAGAGGAATCCAAGGGATCAGCCAATAGGTTTTTGAGAATCTGGGAAAAATTTATAGTGAAGTCAGGAAAGTATTCTAGACAATTCCTTACCCCCATATCCCTCTACCAGATACGACAGTAGAATGATTACCTTAATCCTCAATCAGCTGAGGGATATTAACTACTCGTTATAAAACTTAAACATGGTGTGAACTAAAAATTGTTTCTAAAACAGACTTGCCTCTTTGTTACTAATACGCCCCTTTTCCCATCATGTTTCTTAATCATCACTGGCTAAAATTAATAATTACTATAGAATGGCTACTGAGCACTGATTATGTGGCAGGCCACATGATTTAATTGAATTCCCATTTTACAGATGAGAAAATTGAGGCCTGTGGAAGTTAAGTGACTTTCCCAATCCAGGATATGAGAAACCTGACTCTCGAGTTGGAGACAGCCTCAGGTCTCTCCTGTTGGGCTGAGGGAGCAGACACCGCTGTGACAGTGACAGCATACATGCACTGATGAGGGCAGAGTGCTCAAACACAGCATCCACTTTGGTTTCAATAACTGTTTTCCTTAATATATTTGATATGGCTTGGCTGTGTCCCCACCCAAATCTCATCTTGAATTGTACCTTCCGTAATTCCCATGTGCTGTGGGAGGGTGCCGGTGGGTGATAATTGTATCACGGGGGGAGTTTCCTCCAGATTGTTCCCATGGTAGTGAATAAGTGTCATGAGATCTGATGGTTCTATAAGGGAAAACCCCTTTTGCTTGGTTGTCATTCTCTCTTTCCTGTTGCCACGTAAGATGTGCCTTTCACCCTCTGCCATGGTTGTGAGGCCTCCCCAGCCACGTGGAACTGTGAGTCCATTAAACCTTTTCCTTTGTAAATTACTCAGCCTGGGATATGTCTTTATCAGCAGCCTGAAAACAGACCAATGCAATATTTTTCTTTCCTTTCACAGTGTAGACACCCGCAAGAACAGATACAATTTCTACAATCTTGGTGAGGATTTTGAGATTTACAAGAACTCTCACATTTCTGTTGATAAAAGTGAAATTAAGATTTTTCTGGAATTTCTGGTTTGTAGGGACACATACAGTCACAGTAGGTATATCTTGGCTTATGTAGAGAAAACACACACTGAATTCTTGTAGAGCTACCACGTGGCACAGTGAGTGCTACCAATGAGTCTCCTATCTATAAATTCAGATGAGCTTGGCACGAACGTAAGTCCCAGGAGGTTTCTAGAGGACATGTCACTGGATTGGAGGGATTTTAGTCCCTGCCTTCGCATTCTGTTTTTGCCTTTGACTCACAACACCATAGCAGGGGGAAAATGAAGCAGAGTGGGGAAAGGAGTGTATCCTTCCAAAGCACGCACATGACCCTCCTGGCCCCCGCACACCAAGCATATCTTGCTTTGTGATCCAAGGAAGCTCACAGAGTCTAGAAAACCCACTGAGAGAAAAATATCTTCAAAGAAAAGTCAGTTCTCAGAAGAATGTTAAAGAGTGAAGAGTGAGGCAGAAAAAAAGTTCTTGCATTTTTATTTTCCTTTTGGATTTCTATTTTCCTTTGCTTAGATTACAGGGAATGCTTCCTTGTCTTTCTTCTTATGCATTATAATTATTTGTTCATTTGCCTTTGATTCTTAGGGTTTCTAGATATAAGGTTTAGAAATGCAAAATATTTGTTATTCGTGTTGATCATTCCTTGTTTTTTTTTAAATTTCAGAAGTATTCATGTTCATCTTGTTTACATATTTTTCCCATTAGCTCATTTCTGTTCTAATGGCAATTTTATTTCTTCATTTAAATTTTTCTCTGATCCTAACTACTGAATGGGTAGCTTTAATGAAAAATGGAAATAATTACTGCTTCGACTCAAGAGAGTGTCTTTATTTCACTCAGAGCTGTCAGTTTTACTTGTAAGATAAGATGGTTTTAAATGGAATGAAATTCTGTAAAACTGGCTGCACTAAGAAATATTGACATTCAGTGACGGGAGGAAACTTCCATTTCTGATTGAAATGAAAACATTGAGCATGTATTTTGCTGGCCTTGAATACAATTTTTAAAAATAACACCACAAAATTCTCATTCTCTCTTCTCTTCACCGGAACTTACTTAGTCATTTGGCCTGATAGCACTTACAATGCTGAAAAAGTTAATAGAGAATAAAAAACGTCATTCTGGAGATGTGTAAGACCCGTTGTGGTAACTTCAGTTAACACAGATTGTCACCATGATGCCTAAACAGTACCTTTCCTACATTTTGATTTATTTATTGTGCACATTGCTCATAGCTAGCTCCCAGGCCAGCAATGGTAAGGAAAGGACCAAAGAACCCAAGTACAGAGTTTTCACTTACAGAGGGAAGTCATTCACGATTTTTGTAATAATTGGTCTTGAAGCTTAGAAAATGTGTTAGAGTGTGTTGGGCCAAATAAGCCAACTCAAATTTTTTTTAGAGTGATTGTTACTCTACTCAAATTATTGTAAGGCAAGACGGAATGAAAAAACATGTACCCCAAGAGCTAAATTTAACCATTCAAAAGATGCTATCGATAAGCATAATAATGATTTTTTTTTTAAATTTAGTTTTGAGACAGGGTCTTGCTCTGTCATCAAAGGCTGAAGCGCAGTGGCATGACCATAGCTCCCTGCAACTTCAACCTCCCAGGCTCACGGATCCTCCCACCTCAGCCGCTCAAGTATCTGGGACTACAGGTGTATACCGCCACACCTGGCTAATTTTGTTTATTTCTTATAGAAATGAGGTCTGACTATGTTGCCCAGATTGGTCTGGAACTCCTGGACTCGAGCAATCCTCCCACTGCTGCCTCCCAAAGTGCTGGGATTACAGTAGGAGCCACTGTGCCTGGTCAAAAATGTTATTCGTGTATGTTTTTTATTGCTACATAATGTTTGTACATATAGGGTACATGTGGTATTTTGTTACGTGCGTGGAATGTGTAATGATCAGGTCAGGGTGTTCAGGAGTGCCCGTCACCTTGAGTGTCTATCATTTCTATGGGTTGGGAATATTTCAGGTCCTCTTTTCTAGCCATTTTGAAATATACAATACACTGTTGTTAACTGTAATCACTTGACTTTGTTATCAAACATTAAAACGTATTTCTGGCCAAGTGCGGTGGGTCACGTCTGAAATCCCAGCACATTGGGAGGCCGAGGAGGACGGATCACCTGAGGTCAGGTGTCTCTACTAAAAATACAAAAATAAGCCAGGCATGGTGGCCCACGCTTATAATCCCAGATACTTGGGAGTCTGAGGCAGGAGAATTACTTGAACGTAGGAGGCGGAGGCTGCAGTGAGCCAAGATCGCACCATTGCACTCCAGCCTGGGTGACATGAGACTCCATCTCAAAAACAAAATCAAAAAAACTGATTCCTTCTAAATTTTTGTTTGTACCCATTAATCAACCTCTCTTCATTCCCCCACCTCCCATCCTTCCCAACCGCTGGTATTTATCATTCTACTCTCTACCTCCATGAGATCAACTTTTATAGTTCCCGGATGTAAGTGAGAACACATGATATATGTTTTTCTGTGCTGGGTGTATTTCACTGAACATAATGACCTCCCAATTCTAGTAATGATGTTTATTTTAAAGAGAAAAATTAAAATTCACTGGCATTGCATGGGGAGCTTTTAGAGATTTTGCAATTTAAGTTGGCATGTTTTACACCTTTAGTTATAATAATAACTCAAGAAGGCAACTTTAGTGATGGAAGCTTGTTTCCTCTGGTCTTCTCTCTTCATACTCCCTCCATGCTCCCCCGTTGTCATTCCCATTGTCCTACCCATTTGGGACACACCACCTGTTGATTGAAGAAGGAGCAATAGCAAATTTGGGAGCCAGCACATGTAGCCTCATTTCCTAGATGATCCCTGAGTCTTTTCCTCCAGCCCTGCCTTCGGAACTTCTCTCCTTGGCTTGTGAGTAGTTCCAGAGTATGGGAGAGACTTCGTGCCCAGGAGGAAATCTTTTCTACAAGAGCATGACACAGGTAACTTCTCTTTAATACTCTGTTGCTTTTTCGTTTCTCTAGGACCAGAGATGACTTGGAGGATTTTTTTTTTTTTGAGATGGGGGTCTCACTGTGTTGCCCAGGCTGGACTTGAACTCCTTGGATCAAGTGATCCTTCAAGCTCAGCCTCTTGAGCAGTTGGGACTACAGGCACATGCCAGCGTGCCCAGCTAACCTGGAAAATGTTTGAGAGTATATATGTAGCCACTGTTATTTGAAAACCTTCAGCAAAACTCATTTATTAGTAATATACACGTTAAATTATTCCATTTTCCTTTGCAGCCTAAGCCATTCATTGCTTTGCATCCTCTTAGCTATGACTGGCATCACGGTAACATATCAACTACGATTCAGGCAGAGTTAATACAGGAGTTTTTCAGGATCATGGGAAAAGAACTTCCATCTCTCCACTGGCTTTGGGATTGTGAAGAGAGGTGGATGGAAATTTTGCAGAACTTCAAGTTGAAGCGAGAGAAACTAGATCCTAGGAACATTACATGAGCCCCTGTATCAAGCCTCACCCGAAGCCAGAACTACTCTTAGCTTTTTAAATTATGTGAGTCAATAAGTTATCTGTTATTATTTTGCTAATCTGGGGTGAATTTTACATCTCTTGCAACCACAAATCCTAGCTGAGCCATTCAGGTGTGGTTTGGACAGCAAGCAATAAGGCGAGGACAGTTCAATCTAAGGCAATAGACCGTGAGCAAAGTGCCAAGTGTAGAAAACGCAGGGCAGAATTCCCAACAACATCCAAGCCCAGCTGGTTGCCCTGGCAACAGCCACCCTCCTTAAAAAAAAAAGAGAAGAAAATACAAGGCCTGCTGAGGGTAGGTGGATGGCAACAATTTACTGAAATTTTAGGGCGTATGAACGAGAATAGAAAACAAGTGTAGACATTTTGATTGGGATTTTGGTCATAGAAGATTCTGAATGCTAGGTCAAAAATTTATTTGAGAGACAATAAGAAAAGAGTGGAATGTTCTTCTTTACTGTGGAATATTATTCTTCAGGGTAAAATAAATAAATCTAAGCTTCATAAAAATTGATGAATAGATTTAGTAGGGCAACATGTAGTAGGCTGGGCCAAGTAGTTTTACATTTGCAGTAAGGCACAGACCGTTAATAAGGTACATGTTGTAATCACCCTACAGATCCAGGATGAATCTTAGCCAAAATTTGACTTGGATGTTGAGACCGATGATGCCACACACACACCAAGAAGGTATGAGAAAGGTTTTCTACTTGCATAATGAGGCTTTCTACTCGCATAATGAGAGAGAACAGAGGGGCTCCCAAGCAAGTCTAAAACTGGCTTGACAGAACAGCAAAGAAGAATGGCTTGGAGTTTTTATGGTGGTTAGGGAGTTGGGCAAGAGAAACAGTTGTTTGCCTATGGTTTAAACTTCCCTCCAGGACCAAAGGAAGAGCACTTGGGCTTTTTATTTTTTTTGGGGGGGTCAGCTTTCATATATCGATTTCACAGCTAGATGGATGGATGGATAGATAGATGAACAGCTAGATGGATGGGTGGATGGATAGATAGTTGAATGAATGGATATTTATCCATCCATAGTTAGATAGATGGAAAGATGGGGAAAGGAACAGATGGATAGGAGGATAGATAGTTGAATAGATAAATGGATGGATAGATTGATAGCTGCATGAATAGACAGTTGGATAGATGGATGGATAGACAGTTGAATAGATGGATGGATGGAAGAATAGATAGATGAATGGATGAATAGATGGATAGAAGAGTAGAGGTAGATAGATATATGGTTGTAAAGCTAGATATATAGTTGTAAGGTTAAAGCTGCTTGACATGTGAATGAGAAGGCTTTGGAACACTTGTGGATGTACCCTGTGGTCAGAAGCTTGGGTTTCATGTCGAGGCATATATTTAGTAATTATCCTCATATATGCCAGAGAAGTAGATGAAGTGGTCCAAAAGGAAGTATAAGAGCGATAAGATAAGCATGATGAAAATTTTGGGAGATTGCCAAAGAATAAAAGTAACTTAAATGTGCCCAGAGAAGAATGTATAGAGAAAAGAAGGGATGGAGAATGTTTTGTGAAGGAGGGGAAACTATTTTATAATGATACAGAAAAATCAAGGGGATGGGAATTAGAAAACCAGAGTACTCATGGGTTACTGGTTATCTTGGAGGCAGGAGATGCTTTTGGGAGGGTGTGAGTTGGAGTAGGGACCTCTCTTATAAGGGACCACATTCCTTTTCCCCAAAAATGAAATTAAGGAAAATCTTGAGTTCCTTCAAGAAAAATTCCAGGCATCTAGCTAGTCCCGAGCAGTAAACAGGCAACTTGATAAGCAAGAAGGTGACACGAGCTGAAAACAATAGCAAAGGAAATGAGAGTGAAGATGTTTTGTTCCTTACAGAAACTAAACATAACATCTTAGCATAGGTTCCTAAGTTGTTTTCCAGAATCGCAAAAGCCCACTAAATGGATCTGCTGGCACATAGACCTCAGATAAGTGGGTCTGAGGACTTGAACTCTGACCACCCGTTTTGTTTTTCTAAATTTTTCCTGAGGGGCCTGGAGGAGATCATGCCCACAAACCAGAGATAGCATTTTTTTCTGCTGACCCCAAATGTTTAGACAAAAAAAGCTTCATCTCCTTAACCAATCACAAGTCAGAAATTTTCTGTCTTTGCGTCCCCCGTAACATGTGAACCTCTGTTTTTGAGATGTCTTACCTTTTTAGGCCAAATCAACGTACAGCCTCCGTGTGTGAATGTATGAATTTGCCTGTAACTTCTGCCTCTCCGCCTTTTCAAACCCTCACCTGCGAGCCATCAGGGAATTTGGGTCTGGAGCGTGAGCTGCCTGATTCTCCGTGCTTGGGGCCCTGCAATCAGTGCCTCACCTTGTCCTGCTGGAATCCCGAAGTCAGTATTTGGCTTTGCTGCTGGGCAGGTGGATCCACATTCAGTTCAGTAACAGGTGTAGGTATAGTCAGTTGAGAAAGAGCAGAGGAATGAGTGATTGGGAGGTGGAGATGAGCCTTTCACAGATGCTGTTGGGAATGATGGTAAATAAAGTGTCAAATGAAGATGTACAGATTTTACTTTTATTGAGATGAAATACATGTATATAATTTACTATCTTTATCATTTTTAAGTGTACCGTTCAGTGGTAATAAATACATTATAGTCTTTTTTTCTCCCATTTCTCCTTCACCTTCCCCTTGAGAAATACAAGTTCTTAAAATTAATGAGTGGGCAGATTTGAGAATGTTTTGCAGATAGTGGGGAAATGGATTCAGGCAAGAGGAAATAATTATAGAAAAAGGAAAGAAAAGAATGAATTTAGGTAGAAGTGAAAACAAGCAGAAAAGATTGGTTAGGGCTATGAGAATTGGGATTAGTTCTATAAAGTGAAGAGACACTTCTTTTGAAATTATAAAAGTATAGAAGAGAATGTGGGTAGAGGAGAGAGGATACGCGATGGAGGGAGTATGACTGTGTGTTTGTGTGTGTGCATATGTGTGCATGCATGTGTGTGTGTGTAAAGTGGAGGCCTAAAGATTGCTAAGGAAGTTAGGACCAGGGCCATAGCTTGAGGCCAATAAAAGGGACTTGAATAGTGACTTTGGGAAAGGTTATAAAAAGTAAAGAGGATTATAAATCATTCTACTGTAAAGACACATGCACACATATGTTTACTGCAGCACTATTTACAATAGCAAAGACCTAGAACCAACCCAAATGTGTATCAGTGATAGACTAGATAAAGAAAATGTGGCACATATGCACCATGGAGCACCATGCAGCCGTCAAAAAGAATGAGTTCATGTCCTTTACAGGGACATGGATGAAGCTGGAAACTCATTCTCAGCAAACTAACACAGGGACAGACAGCCAAACACCACATGTTCTCACTCATAGGTAGGAGTTAAACAATAAGAACACATGGACACAGGGAAGGGAACATCACACACCAGGGCTTGTCAGATGGCTGTGGGAAAGGCGAGGGAGAGCATTAGGACAAATGCCTAATGCGTGCGGGCTT
The DNA here is from genome assembly GCA_963573385.1 of Cacajao melanocephalus. Classification (NCBI taxonomy): domain Eukaryota; kingdom Metazoa; phylum Chordata; class Mammalia; order Primates; family Pitheciidae; genus Cacajao; species Cacajao melanocephalus. The sequence continues at coordinate 58,135 of CAUYLG010012816.1, read as the reverse complement.
AAAGCCTAGATGACGGCTTGATAGGTGCAGCAAACCACCATGGCACATGCATACCTATGTAACAAACCTGCACATTCTGCACACATATCCCCGAATTTAAAGTAAAATTTTTTTAAAAAAGTAAAGATGAATAAAGGCATTGCTAAGCAAAGCAGGAGTACCAAATAAAGGGTAATTATATGCATTTTCAGTGACTCACACACAGATTCGTCTGATGTCTAATAGCAGTCAGCAGTTAAGAAAGAGCAGTTCACAGGCCTACCTAAAGTTAGGAATGCAGAACATGAGTAGTCAGAAAGGCGAGTGAACGAGAGAGTGGACGATTCTGTAAAACACTTCTTGGACACGAGGGAGGTGGGGAAATGAGATGCGGGGAAGTGAGGTTAGGAGGGGCAGCTGGTCTGCAAGAAGAGGAAGAACCCGGGCACTAGTGTTTGTGAGTAGAGTTTAGAATGGCTTTAGTGTCTTTTTAGGAGTGAAGTGGATGGGAGGTCAGGAAGGCACAGGCATTGCGTGAATTGGGACTTGTAGAAACCAGAGTGGTTCAGAGTGTTGCTGTGGTTCTAATTGGAATAATGAAGTACAGGGAAATATTTCCAGAGTTGAAAATGTTGAAGAACTGCAAGTTGTCGTCACTGGTCATGCTGGAGGGACAGAAGGAAGGACTGTGAGCTGGATGGTCAAATGTGGAAGAGGGTGTCAGGTCTTAGCCAGTGTAGACAAAGTAGTGAGCCTGCAGAGGCTTCAAGCTGAGCATACTTAGGCTAATAAGCACAAAAGGAGTCCCATCACAGTGAAGTTTACACATAGGAGGCCAGTGCTTACAGAAATGAGGCCAGCTGAGCAGTGTGAGTTCTGTGGGATGGGTATGGAGAGGGCCTCAGGAGGCTGCATCTTGTCGGAAGAGGAGCGTATTCAGTTAACTAACACCCAAAGGTCCAAATGGCAGAGTCGGGGGTCTTGGTTTGGACTACTAAGTTCTAGGACACTTGAAGCCAAAATAGTGCAAGTGAGGATGGGACACGGGAGGTACATCAGGGCAGGCCAAGGAGTGACAGACTTCTGAAAACTTGTTTCCAGAGTGTATTCCATCAACACGTATTGAGGCTCCATTCGGTACTAGTGATAATAATAGCAATAATATGGGTACTATGACACTTACCATTTGCTTTTCATAAGCCAGACACCATTTTATGTCTTATTTATTCTTTCTTACAATCCTACGAGGAAACACTATTCTTCGCCCATTTTATAGGAAAAGGAACTCAGATTCAGATTAGAACTAAGGCCCCTGCTGAAGACCACACAGCCGCAATGAACCCTGGCTCCAAGCTCATCAGACAACTTTGCATGCATTAGGTAATCAAGCAAATGGTAATGAATGCGACAATGTCTATTTTAAAGAAAGCCATATGTCCTGTGACTCTTTTCACATGAATCACTGATTTCAGAGTGTTTAGCAATATTTTTAGCAATATTTGCCTTGATATCATTAGCCCTCTTTAATTTTATCCCTTAACTAATGGCATTCTAAAATATCCCTTTGTCTCTGCTGTTTCAAAATCCAATTCACTCTGTAGACCGACTATAAACGCAAATAAGAGCATTGATTTCCTCATTTCATCACCTCTAGAGAACAATTCATAAAGCACGGAAGTTCTAACTAGTCAATCAATAGTCACTACTTAAATCAGAGACTCTAAGAGTAGTCTATTATTAAAAAGTGTTCATCTGACAATGACGTGAAGTGAAAATAAAGGCACTGATCCAGCCCACGATCCTCATTCAGCGTCAGGAAAGTTCTGTTAACCGTATTTAGACCTTCTCCTGTTTTTGGTTCCTGCCCGAGGAGAAGCAGGGAAAATTCAGTTTCTCAAGATACAGTTAACCGTTAAGCAATTCATGGAAAAAGGATGAAGCAGGACAATCGACAGGGCTTTCCCTTTACAATGACTCCACAAACCAAAACCGGCATTCAGCTACCCCTCCCATTCTGGCCTGTGTTTGACTATAGGATAAATACGGATCTGTATGAAACATCAACTGCATAGACCAGAGAAGCAGACTCATTAATTATTGGAAATGCTATTATCTTACCAATTCTGTATTCCTATTTCTGGAGTTAGTTACGTAATTTTACCCGACACAGAAAAGGCAACTTTGACCCGAATTACATTTAAAATGGGCCTTTCACTAAATCCGGAAGAAAGATTTCTTCCTTCTTAATGAATCATAATTGGAAGGCTGTAATAGGTGCAAGTGTGAAAATGGATGTGGGAGAGGAAATAAGAATGCCATTCATTATTTCTAGTAATTCAAATATTTAAAATCATACTTTATCACTCCACACTGGGGCTTCGGTTGGACCATTAGTCATGTTTGCCTATTACTGTGTTCTTAAATACGAGATTTTTTTTGTGCCAGCAGGGATTTTTGATGACTAGTTCTCCAATAGATAAGAATCTGCAGCTCAGGAAGATGTGATTTGCTCAGGGTCTCGCCATGGTAAGTCCACGACTTGAACTTTGGTTCTTTGTCCAAAATTCATTCCATTCTGCTCTCCTCTTTCCCCAGGAATGATTCTGAAAACAGAGTGTTGCTATGGCAACGGGATCATGGAAATTCTGTTGTTCTTTCTCATCAATACGGTATCTATAGGCTGGGCACAGCGGCTCACACCTGTAATCCCAGCACTTTGAGAGGCCAAGGTGGGAGGACTGCTTGAGCCCAGGAGTTTAAGACCAGCCTGGGCAACAGAGTGAGAGTCCTTCTCTACAAAATATTTTTTAAAAAAGTTACCCAGACATGGTAGCATGCACCTGTCATCCTAGCTACTCAGGAGGCTGCGGTAGGAGGATTGCCTGAGCCTGGGAGGTCAAGGCTGCAGTGAGCCATGATAGCACCATAGTACTCCAGCCTGGGCAATAGAATGAGACCATGTCTCAAAAAGAAAAGAAAAGGAAATGAAAAAATTTGGGAGGGTGGGGCAGGCAGATCAAGAGGTCAGGGGTTCAAGACCAGCCTGACCAATATGGCGAAACCCCATGACTATTAAAAATACAAAAATTAGCTGGGTGTGGTAGCACACACCTGTAATCCCAGCTACTCAGGAGGCTGAGGCAGGAGAAACGCTTGAACCCATGAGGTGGAGGTTGCAGTGAGCTGAGATCATGTCATTGTACTCAGCCTGGGCAACAGAGTGAGACTCTGTCTCAAAAAAAAAAAAAAAAAAGGAAATCTATCTGTAGACGAGGTGGTAGAGGTGGATGGAGAGATGAAGACCAATGAGTTCACCTACAGTCTGCAGTTTCTTCTTCCCTTAGTTCATGGACATTTACTTAAAAAACAAAATGTTATCTTGTCTTGCTTTCCGTATTTTGAAAAAGCACAGGGAACAGAAATTCTACATCATAGATTGCGAAGTGCTATTCCATGTTAAATTGAAATGCTTACTTTAATATATGCTTATAACTAATAGATATAATAGATATATTTATGCTTAACATTTAGTGCTTTGCTGATTTGACAAGAGTCAGCTTCCACACTGGCAGAGCTGGTGGAGAGCCACGTGCTGCCCAGAGCTCCTGTGGCCCTTACGCCGCTCTAGATGGCCACCAGGACCAGGCATCTCAAAATCAGAGAATCACTTTTCTTTTCCTGGGATGTTAAGAATCCCTTATTAACGTGCAAGTACCCCTGGAAGAGTTAATACTGAATCTTTTGTTGTATTAGCTATAAACACCCCAGTAAGTAGGGGTCTCGGTATATTTCCCCATGAGGGGAAATTTGTACTGAGAAGTGAGGGATCAAAGATCAGTTTTGCCTATTTAACAATTTTGCCCAAAGCCGAACCTGAGTATTACCATGAATAATAAGTGAAAATAGCTCAAATTCCATTAGTAACATGATTCTAGCCAATAGATTCTAGACCAGGAGGGGCTGCTATTATAAATCATTATTATTTTATGATCCGAAAATGAATACACTGATGTTTACAGAGAGGGAAAATGCAAGCCAGCTTTTGCCTTTCCTCCTGAGGAAAGTGATGAACTGGTATGCATTTAGAAAATGCCGAGTATCTTCTGGGTCTAACCAGCTCCATCCCTTCCTTAAATGTCCATATGTGAATTAGGCACCTTGCAGATTTTTTTTTTAACTCAGCAGTTGCTGATCTTAGAAGAGTTGCTAGTGTAAAAATATACCTTGCATTTGAAAGAAACCTGTTATAAGGAAAGGTGTGAACAAAATGCATTATGTTTGTCTGACATATTGAAAGTGGCTCATTTCATTCAAAGGTGTTGATTTATCTTTTTTCCCCCTCTCTTCTTCTCTTTTTTAGTTCAGGCACAGTACATAAAATAGTAGATGGCCAAATACTCTCCCTGGCAGTGCCCACATTCTTTTTTTCCCAAAATTTCCCCTCTGAATAGGACTCCAGCTTAGCCAACTGGACCTCGGAAAAGTGAAGGGTTAGTTCTTAGCCATTTGCAGTATGGAAACTCCATACGCCAGGACTATAGCATTATCTTCTTTATTCTCACTTAGTGATTAGTGGTAAGGTGTAAGGTGATAGGTCCTTCATATTTATCAAATAAATAACTAATCTGATAATCTAATTCTCAAAAACCCAATATATAATTAGTTCCCAAGGGTTTAAAAATGTAGATCTATTAAAAATCAAGAAGAAAAAAAAATAGTATTATTTTGTCATACAATACATGTCTATAAAACCACAAATCAATCAGCTTCTGGAGCCTGGGGTTCAGGGTTTATATGAGTACAGGATGGGGGCTTGGCAGGCCAAAGGCAACTTTTGGGTGTGAAAACAGGGATGCCTGTCCCATTTAGGGCTGTGGGCCTCCAGGCTTGAGGTGGGGCCTTTGCCGGGGAACCAGCCTCTTCTACCCAGTATTTTTCTGTCTCCTCTCCGTATCAGTAACATGTGCAAAATTCGGTGACTTTATCAGCTGTTTTCATCACAGAAGAACAGCTCTCCCAGTGGTCCTTCCTCCCTGGTATGGTTATCTGGCAATTGATAGAAAGCCTGTTAGTTTTTTTGTGAAATGGCATAAACTAGTTTTTTTCCAGTGATCCATTTGCCAAAATGTGTAAGACTTGAAAATCACAAAATATTTGTCTCTAGACCTGTGTTCCCATTGTGGTGGAAGAAGTAGGGGGCTACTCCGTCCTTTACTTAGTGAACCAAGGTTACCAGGTAAAATCAGGACAGAAATCAGGTTACAAAGGATGATTTTGTAAAGTATTTATGTCCTAAATATTTAGGTAGCATATCTCTTTTTTCTTCTAAACAACACTAACAATTTGTCTTTGTGTCACTTAGGGCCTTCCCAAGTTGCATGCAAAATGTGTGACGCCATGCCTCAGTGATTCACATAGCTAAGCCCAGGTAAACATTCGATGCAAAGATTTGATGTTTTGTTTTTTAACATAATAGGGTCTAAGTGGGAAGATTCTTTATGTGAGTATTTTGGAAGGCATTTTTAGACACTTAGACATTTTCATCATGAGAACTGGAAGAGACAGGCTTGTTTTGTTTTGTATGTTGAGGCAAGATGTTAATGCTGGGAGCGTTCATAAGTCAATTGCCAGATAATCAGACTGGGGAGGAAGGACCACTGGGAGAGCTGTTCATCTGTGATGAAAACAGCTGACAAAGTCACCGAATTTTGCACATGTTACTGATACGGAGAGAAGACATTAAAATACTGAGTGGAAGAGGCCGGTTCCCCAGCAAAGGGCCCACCCTCAAGCCTGGAGACCCAGCCCTAAATGGGACAGGCATTCCTGTTTTCACACCCTAAAAGTTGCCTTTTGGCTACCATGCCCCCATCCTGTACTCATATAAACCCGGAACCCCAGACTCCAGAAGCTGATGAGAGACAAGGAGACATGCAGATGAACAGTGTGGCAAAGAAAGAGAGAAAAGAAGGAACTCCTGAATGCAAAGAGGAGTTTGACATGGGGTAGTCAGAGAGAAGACCATCTTCCCACTCCATCCTCCCTTCCAGCTCCCCATCCATCCCACTGAGAACCACCTCCACCACTCAATAAAACCCCGTATTCATCCTTCAAGTCTGTGTGTGACCCGATTCTTCTGAGACGCTGGACAAAATCTCGGGATACAGAAAGCTGTCACACTGGCCCTCTGCCTTTGCAGAAAGGCTGAAGGGGGACTGAGCTGGCTAACATGTAAGTCGTCTGTGGATGGCAGAGCTAAAACAAAGCATTGTAACAGTGGGGTTGCAGGCAGCCACCCCTAGACACTACTGTAGGGGTAGAGCCCAAAGTGCTCACCCTGGCTCCACTCCCTTTCCCGCAAGGGGTCTGAGCTCTCGGAACCGAACAGAGAGCTGGACCCCTGTCGCACACCCTGTGAGGGGGGCCGGGTAACTCTCCCATCTCATTAACTGTAACCAGGGGCCAGATTCTGACCTCCTTATAAATCATCATTACAATGTATCAGATACCAGAACATTTCATACTTAAGAAACTCAGAAACATGAGTTCTGAGAAGGACGGCAGACTCTTATTAACATCTTCTGTTTCCGCTAGGTAACTAGGGCTAAGGAGAGATACCATATTCTTTAGAAGAGATGACATCCTAAAGTGAAGAACACAACTCATGGTACAAATGGGAAGACAGAAGTTTCTTACCAGAGAAATATTTATTCAGCTGACATGAACTAAGATGGTCGGAAACTGCCTCTAATTTTAAGCCTGTTTGCAGGAAATAGACATGCTTCCTATTCCACCAAAGCCCACACAGAAGGAAAACAGTTGTAGCCCAAGGGCAGTTTTGAAAACAAAGACCAAATATTGACCCAGTTGAAATTTGGCAGCTCCGTTTCCCTGAATTGCTGTCTCAGGGTCATGGATTAGGTGCTATGGCGTTCCTTCCCTTTGCACTCTTCTGGCCCTGGCAGCACTGGGCTGTGGTGTCCAGGTTTGGTAATCTGTCACTCTCCAGGATGACTCTATTTCAGAGGGATTGTCAAGTGGCCAGGAAGGCAGAAGGGCCGCCTGCTGTGGCCTGATGTCCAAGCCTGAGAGGACCTGTCCCTCTTTGCCAGGCGCCTCCCCTCCAGCCCTGCGCGTTTGGACATCTTCAGAGAGACCCAGGATGAATGATCTGTATCCGGTTTTGCTCTAGTTCATATTGGTGCTGTACTCTGCTAAGCGTGAGGTGGTTGTGTGAGAACTGGAGAAAGACAAGAACTGGGTATTTTTGTTTTTTTTTGAGACAGACTCTTGCTCTGTCACCACGCACCAGGCTGGAGTGCAGTGGCACGATCTCAGCTCACTGCAACCTCCGCCTCTTGGGTTTAAGCAATTCTCTTGCTTCAGCCTCCTGAGTAGCTGGGACTACAGGTACACACCACCACGCCCAGCTAATTTTTGTATTTTTTAGTAGAGACAGGGTTTCACCATGTTGGCCAGGATGGTCTCTATCTCTTGACTTTGTGATCCGCCTGCCTCGGCCTCCCAAAGTGCTGGGATGACAGGCCTGAGCCACTGTGTGTGGCCTAGAACTGGGTATTATGTGGATAGAGTGGCATTTTGTTTAAAAAGTAAAGGAAAATGTTGTGCATATTGTCTAGTCCAGTATTTCCAATTATTTTGTGTCTAATATTATTTAGCTTCATCATGTTTTTTATGGATCTCTTTTTCTGTAGGTGCTTTTTTGAAATCTATAGATGCGCGCACACACACACACACACACACACAATTAATTTTGTCCTGAGAAATTCCAGATTATTAGAAAACTGGAGTACAGCCAATGACATCTTTTTTTAGTTCATGCTTCATCAAGAAGTTTCTGTTGTTTGATTTTTGAGGAACATTTTCTACCACAAAGTAAACAGCAGGAGAAGTTTTTCTTCTTCATGGTGGTTTTAATGCCAAACCCACTTTCTGTGGTTCCCTTTAATTCAAATACTTGCATTCTATAGAGAATGAAAGAATGAAATTTTAATCTGTGGGATCTTCCTGGTACCAGGAATTTCGCTGACAATGAGATATACTGTGGCCAGGAAAGTGATGGAGAAACACCCTCATCGCATGGTGTACAGACTGTGTGCTGGCTGAAACACAGGGTATAAGGACTTAGGTTGAGGAATCAAAGTGCCTACTTTGGCTTTAGATAAAAGTACCATCTTCCAGGGGCAAGGAGGAAATGGGATGATGATGGGATGATTTTTCAGAGTTGAAATAAAATTAAATGGTTTTTGTGAATGAGTCTTTTTGGCTTAAAAATCTTAAAAGGCATTTATTTTACTATAAAACACAAGTTTCATTTTCCTTTTGAGTTAATTACTGCAATGGTACAGCAAAGCAAGCTGCATTTCTGTCACGGGTGTGGTAAAGATGGCCCCCATCCCAAACTGCAGACCAGCATAATGCTAAATGCTACTTACCGTGACCTAAGATGGGTTGATTTCATTGCTCTTAATCCGATGTCAGGAACCAGGAATAAACAGAAAATAAAGTTTCCCAGACGAGAAAAAAAATCTGTCAATTACACTCAGCGAGGTGAAAATCGTCATCATTTAAAGCCATCTTCACTTACACATCACAGTTCCAAAAAGGCTACTTGGATTCTTGTTCCCATTTCCCACAGGCCTCCAAAGACAGCTTTGACCATAGTTTAATGGCTGGTTCTTACCCCCGTCTTCATCATTTGCTTAAACTACTTTCTGAAACTGGTGATGCGAACACATGTTCACTTGTTCTGGTCTCTGCTGCCTTCCAGGAAATAGTCTCCAAAAATTTCCTTCCCCTCTACATTTCAGACAATTTTCTTCCAACTGTTCTTACATAGTAGCCAATGCTTTTTAACTAACGTGTCTTTAGAACATTTCTTCTGCATTCAACAGATGGTATAGGGCTACTGCCTTAGCTGTCTCTAACAACCTCGGTGGTTGAGTAGGGGGAGATGCATTTGCCGAAGGAACAGGGGTAGAGGGATGCAGAAGATTCTAGAGTCATGAACAATGGTGTTGGGATTCTTGGGTGTTGGGGGGAGCAGAGAAGAGGTAAATTTGGAGAGAAAATGGATGGTTTAGTATTTATTTAGGCATTTTCTGTTTTAACCAACAGACTCGCTCAAGATAGATGCTGACTAGACTTGGAGCCTTGGACTTGGAGATAGATCAAGGATCCGATGACTCTCTCTCTCTGCCCCCTTTAGATCAATGCAGTCTCTTTGGCATCATGTATTTCCTTGTTTCGTTCTATTCTACTGTGGATACAAACTGACCACTCTCTATATGCCCGGTTTGAATCCTGAGAAAGCCACTGTGGTTAGCAATTTACCACTGACCCAGTTGGCCAGCGCTACACGTGGCACAAACCTGAGCCCTGGCTGGACTGCCTGTGGGACGCCTCTGTTTGTCCTATCGATGGCTGTTCCCAGGCAAAGCACAGCATGAGAGCCGTGCTACTGAGCGGGAGTGGAGGCCCGCGGTGAGCTGCTCGTGGGAGTTAGCTCCGATGGGCTCCGTCGACACCTCAGCCCTGTGCAGTTCTGTGTGGATGTGTGAATGTATTCAACAAAACAAAGACCTGAGAGAACACAAGCCTTAGAGTATTTTTATCAAAGGAGCAAACGCTGGAAATCTTGGCAATGAAAGAGGTGAGGAATCTTTTAGGCATCTTTTGGAAGAGGCAAAGAGAGTTGGATGGAAAGGTTGATATAGACCAAAGCGGGGATGCGTACTTAAGGCACGTTTTAGAGGTCAAGAAAGCAGATGTATTTGGAGCAAGAAAGGGGTTTGGAGACCAGGAGCAAAGGGATGTACATTTTTGTCCACCTCTTTTTTGCAGTGCACATGGATAATTTGGTGTATACTGAATTCTTTGCCGTGGATTCCTACACGAGCAGGTGATTTCTTGCTGCCTTACAAGAGTCTTCCACAGAAATATTGGCAAGAGACCATTTTTCCTTCTCAGTACGTCAAGGGCTTGAGGCTGCACTCTCTGCAGGAGATTGAGAAAGGGACAGAAGAGATGTTAATGGATGGACCATCTTAACCCTTTCTCCTGGTACTGGGACTCGAGTCATCTCCATGACATCCTGGCAGGTCTTTCCCTAGGTTGGAGCTGTGTTTCACATTGAATCCCTGACTTGCTTCAAAATCAGGAAAAATCTTTCTTAGTGAAGAAGTGCTAAAGCATTAGCCAACCTGTCACAAGTAACCAGAGGCACTATGACATACACAGTTGGTGTTTTAATATATAAAACCCCAAGATCTCAATCTGAGTGCAACTTGAGTTGGAGAAAAAATTGAGTTTGAAGATTATATGTCTTTTTGTCTCTGAAGAATATTCTGGGAATAATATTTGGGTAGAGGGAAGAAAAATATTTCGTTAAAAATTTACTCTGCATGTGAAAACTGAATTCCACATGAACAAAATACGATCTTTGCACAGTATATTTTTTGCAGGCACTGACATTTCACTTTCCTTAGAAACAGGTGAGCTTTGTTTTGTACTCTACAGAGCCATATGTGCAGGCGGATTCTTAATAGACATTCTTTGGTGAGGAACTCTCACTAAATGTGTGACTGAATGGACTTACTTTCTCTGTATGAAAATGCAGAGTTGTAATATGGGTAATTTTTACTGCCTCTCAATCAAGTGATAAGTTGCTTTATATGGTCACAAGTATAAGAATATTCTGGGCATCTTAAGATGATCTATCTGGGGTCTGGATGGAATCACTCACATGGGAATGTGGGGTGAGATTGGCATCCCTGAATAGATAATGCACTTGCATTATTTTATTTTTCTATTTTGCATTAAAAAAATCAGTACAACTGTTATAAAACCTATTTTTGTCTTAGATGAAGCCAATTAAATTTTCAGCTAGGCCAATTCAATAAAAATCAGTTTGGAAAATATAATCAGCACAGAAAAGGGAAAGCTAAATGTGCATTCAGTCAAAAAAAAAATCTTACACGTTTTTCTTGCTCTGCTGAGAGAGGCTATTGGGTAGGATATTCTTGGCATTTGTTCATTTAAAGATAAGGATAACTCCCTTCATGCAACCCTGAGAGCAGGATGCAATGAGAATTTCATCAAAGGCTGTGTAATTCTGTAAACATGTTCTTGGGAGTTATAGAAATTCTTACCCATCCTCACATAATTTTGCATGCAACCTTCATGGAAGAGCCTCCTAATTTGTGTTGGATGAATGATGTCTTTTTCTAATTAGGCAGATGCTTCCGTTTTAGCTGGAAACGAGAAGACAATGTCTAATTGAGCTCTTTTTTTTGTTGTTGTTTTGGTTTTTGGACAGTGCTAGAATTAGCCTTGGAATTTAGTCTCCTGATTGACTCGTGTTCTAATTAAAACCCAATTTGATTGATTCTGCTTGTGCCTTTCTATAGGAAACACAGAACGACGTCCCAGATTCGCAACATGTTGAAATGGCTGACTCCTTCTGATGCCCCTGATGTGTTCTGACATTCACGAGCACTCCACACAGAATCCCATCTGCACCGACGTGTATGTTCTCTCAAGCTCCAACACTGACACATCATCCCACTTTACCTTTTATTATCCCTTTGTAGTAATAGGTATTCAAATACAATTGCAGAATAGGATCTTATGGAGTAAATACGGCTGCACTGATAGTTTCCATTATCTCAATGATATACAGAAGAGAGAAAAATCACTTCCAGAGTCTGAGTAAGCCTAAGATGTCCTTTATTTTTTTCCTTTGTCTTTAGCTTTGAAGGCTTGGAAAGTCCTATTATCCTAAAAATTAAATTGACTTGCCTAATGGATACAGATGGCAAAGCCTTGTGTTAGGTACAGCTGTCATTTTCATCTTCAAAAGAAAGGAGGGAGTGTATCATCAGCTCACCTGCAGCATCTAACTTAGAAAGGTGAGCATCTTGCAGACAGTAAGGAAGTCCAGCTGATGCAGTCGCATCTGCATAAAATAGCAATTTTTATTTGGAAGAAAGAGTTTTCAGTGCCATCATTCCCTGACTTATTCCAAATACACTTTCAGCTTTAGGAAAATAAAAACATATTTGTATCTCTGCTAAAGATATCATGACTTGAAAGCTTTCAAGTTGTAGTAAGGAAGGCATGATATTTGTAGAATCACCTGGTTCGATTCTCCTCCCAACTTTTTACGTGAAATAGACTGAGAGTGCATCCCCTGGCCCAAGACAGAATCAACTTCTCTCCTGAGGGTCCATCCATTTTTCTTAGAACATATCCAGCCTTTCATTCTACCTCAAGTTTGTCTCTTTCTACAAACTATAAGCTTCTTACCTTGCCTTCTTAGAGTTTGTGAAATGTTTATTGAATAAATGTTTGGCTTTTATAAAGAAATAAAGCATTTCAGCAACATCTTCAAATAATGCATATGCCATACTGTTCGATTTAATATGCATGTAGTGAGGCCCAGAGGCGGTGGCTCACATCTGTAATCCCATCACTTTGGGAGGCAAAAGTGGGACGATCACTTGAGGCCAGGAGTTCAAGATCAGCCTGGGCAACATAGGGAGACCTCATCTCTACAAAATAATAATAATAATAATTTTTAAAAAACTAGTCAGGCATGGTGATGTGTGCCTGTGTTCCTAGCTACATAGGCTAAGAGGGAAGGATTCCTTCAGCCTGGGAATTTGAGGTTTCACTCATTGAGCTACGACTGTGCCACTGCACTCCAGTCTGGGTGACAGAGTGAGACCCTGTCTTGGGAAAAACAAAACAAAACATAAATATACACACACAGACATATGCAGTGAAGCTAACCACATGAGCCTGACTTCTTATTGTAAAGATCTAGTAAATTCATAGCTTTAGATATAATCCAAGGTTGTGCATTTTTCATTAGATCATGCAAATGAGGTGAACAGAGAAATGATCACACTTCAGCTTACGGAGGGATGAGATGCTCACTTAGCAAGCACCTCCGCCAGCAGATTGCTGAACATTCTCTGAGTTTATTTTACAGCGTGCGTAGGCCCACTTTGCTGGAGAAAGGCAACTGAGAAGAGCTTTGCCAGAAATCTGGAATAAGGCTTGCACCGATGCCATAGAGAAAACTTTCTTTTAGAGCATCATGTAGATCTGTTTTGGCTATTTTTCAAGCCTGCATTTATGCCTGGGTCAGTAACAGGTAAGAAAATCTGTTATTAATTACTGTAATTTGAAAGGAAGTTAAAATTGATCTCTTGCAATCTGGCTTGGCAAGAGAAAGACATCTACCAATAAAAATGTTGGAACTAGCCTTAGCAGCAACGTTATCGGCTGACCATAGTGGGATTTTTTTTTTTTTAGGAAAACATTTAGTTCTATGCAATTACTATGTAACAGAAAAGAGAGTGTTTTAAAAATCCATAAACAGAATCCTGTTTTAGTGTGTTTAATAAATGTTCCTCTGTAAAAGAGTCAAGTCCCATGGCATAGTAGCAATTCACTTGCCTGTAAACTTGGATTTTCAGATATCAATTTTACCTTGAAGTGACATGCTCCTGTATGAGAAGACAAAGAACTGTGTGGTTACAGACAGCAGAATTAAGTAATTTCAGGAAATGAATGACCATATTGACCTTGTGCAGACCTGTCATGACAGCTTGCCAAGATGGGCATTGCCAAGTTCCTGTCTCATTTATGTGATTTAACCCCCACCTTTTCTTCTGATTTATGGTCAACTTGCTTTGATAAAACAGATTGTTTGAATTATATTTAATTGAATGTTCATTTCTTCTACTTATTCTTGAAGTGTGGGTAACTCCAAAAATCCAATAGTGTGCTGGAGGGTGAAGGCTAAAGGATATTCTTTCGCAAACATGGACGTAGGCTCAAATAAACAGTAATGTATCAAGTGGGAGGTTGGAATAGATGGTCTCCGGGTTCCCTTCTTGCCCTACTGTGCTGATCCCATGTATTTCAGAAGAAGTGAAAAACTCTTCCATACCTAGGTTGTGTCCTAGACATTCACAGGAGCCCAGCATTCCCTGGTCACTCTTAGAGCCACCATCATCCTATCTGTGCAGGCAGGGAGGTGGAAATGCTTCACGGGAACACAGACACTTGAATCTGCTTGTAAAGCTGTTGCTGTCTAAGTTGCCAGACAGACAGGCATGAGCAGAAACCTCCCTAACATAACACAATGCTCTTCTCAGACTCCTGCCTGCCCCTGAACTCTCTCCACATTTTGTTTAAACCTTCATTGTACCATTTCCCATAGCTTGCTTTGGATTAGAGTTATCTGTGTAGATGTCTGTCTACCTGTCCTTTCCACAAGCCTTTGCACTTTCATAGGGCAGGAGCCAGGTCTGACCCATCTCCTCATTCCTCAGAGATTCTAGGACAGTGTTTTCATCTGGAGCAGTCACTCTGTAAAGGCTGAACAGGTTTTCATTTTGCTAATACTTCCTTAATATTTTTTCCACAGCTTTCTAAAAAACTGTTGGAAATATATAATATTGTCATTATAATTGCATTTCTAAAAAGGTAACATGTCAAGAACACAAGTGGATTTAATGTTTCTCAGTAAGTATTTATTCCCTATTTCAACTGCATAAGGCATGACGTCAAGAACCATGTTCTTCTGACTTCTGAATTCTCCAGCAAATTGCATGGTTTTTGGCACATGGCAGCCCCTCCAGACACATTGGTTGAATAGATAAAAGAATTAAGATGTGCTACCTGCCAGGCATTGTGCTGGGGATACATAAAATGGGTCCTGCTCTAAAGGAATTTAGCAGATGATGGCAAGGGCGTCAATATCTGAGATTTGTTTAGAGCCTTACCTTATATTTGTGCAGTGCTTCTATTAAAAGGAGCTTTCAGTTACATGATTTGATTTAATCTCACAATCCAGTGGAGTGATTAATGTAGTAATTTTTGCTTCTTGTTAAAAGTTTTAGCTTCTTTTCCTCTGTTGCTTAAATACAGATGTTCTTCTTATTGTTTCCAAGTACCTTTTTTTCAATTTTTAAAAAACGTATCTTTTATCTATTTTGTGAGTATATAGTAGGTGCATATATTTATGGGGTTCATGAGATGTTTGGATACAGGCATGCAATGTGAAATAAGCACATCATGTAGAATGGGGTATCCATCCTCTCAAGCATTTATCCTTTGTGTTACAAACAGTCCAATTACACTCTTTTAATTATTTAAAAACATACAATTGTTATATTTCCAAGTATTTTCATTACAGGAAGCATGAGGAATAGAAAAAAAGGCAAGACTTATATCAATATATCTGTGTGTATGTATAATGTATATATACACACACATACACTTTCTCTATTTTACCTTCAGGCCTTTGTTGTGATGCCAGTTTTGTTTTTAATACAAATATCTATCATACCCACAGAAGATTTGGTGAAGACAAAGTTAAACAAGGAAGCTTCTGTTCTAAATCTTACAATTAAATAAGGGAATTAAAATTGAACCTATAATTACTATAGAAACCTGGGTCCAATGACATTGGAGAAGAAAGAAGCACTTTTTATAGAAACTAAATGGCTGTAAAGTGAGACGGGGTGAAAACTTGGGAAATCTGGTCTTTAAGGCGAAGAAAACAGGAGTTTCAAGTGTCAAGAATATTAAGGTCAACCGTTACCTCACACCATATACAAAATTTAGCTCATAGTGGATTATTACCTTAAATGTAAGAGCAATGAAGTCATAAAAATTTTCCTCTACTTTTTCTTATGAAAATATTATTGTTTTATAACTGTAACACTTATGAAAGTGTTATAAGTAAAACTGTAGTTTTCTAACTACAACACTCTCATAAGAAAAAATAGGGAAAAATCTTCATAACCTCAGATTAGATGGTATTTTTTAGATATAATATCAAAGCACAAATAACAAAAGATAAAATAGATAAATTGGACTTAATCAAAATCAAACATTTTTATTCCTAAAAGGACACCATTAAGAAAGTGAAACTAGAATCCATAGAATAGGAGGAAAAATTTGCAAATTATTTGACAGTAAATTTACATCAAAAATACATAAAGGATCTCATAAATCAATTCAAAAAGATTTAAAAAATTGTTCAACATCATTAGCCATCAGGACATTGAAAATTAAAACCATGATGAAGTGCCAAGCTATTCTTACCTGGATGGCTATAATAAAAAAAGACAAATAATAGTAAGTGTTGATGAGGATGTGGAGAAATTAGAACCCTCATAAGCTGCTGGTCAGAACATGTAATGATGCAATCCCTTTGCAAAATAGTCTGGCAGTTCTTTAAAAGTTTGATATAGAGTTACTATGTGACCCAGCAATTCTACTACTAGGTATATACTCAACATGAAATGAAACATATGTCCACAGAAAAATCTCTGTGACAAATGTTCACAGCAGCATTATTCATAGTAGCCAAAATGTGGAAATAACCCAAATATCCATCAATTGATGAATTGGATAAATAAAATGTGGCATATTCATACAACAGAATGTTATTTGGCTATGAAAAAGAATGAAGTAGTGAGCCTTAGCACAATATGGATGAACCTTGAAAACAGGGTGCTAAGTAAAAAGTAGTCATGGAACACACACATATTACATGATTTATTATTCCATTTATGTGATGCATGCATGAATAGGTAAAACTGTATAAAGTAGATTCATAATTGCTTAGAGCTGGAGAGGGGTATGAAGGGAATGAGGGTGAATGCTAAAGGGTTTGGGGTTTTTTTGTGAGTGATGAAAATCTTCTAAAAGTGGACTGTGGTGGGGATTGCATAACTCTGAGTATACTAAAACAAACACTGAATTGGACACTTTAAACAGGTTAATTTACGGTATGTAAATTATATCTCAAAAAAGCTGTTTCCCAAAACAAAAACAAAAACCCCAACCCAACAAAAGAGAGTATCTCCACATCTGCAGAATAGTCGATACAATGAAGACTGAAGTTTTTCCACTGAGTTTTGCAAAAAAGTTGTCACTTGGTAATCTTGGAAAGCAGTTTTGGGGAGAAAGGTTGGCCTTGAGACATTGATGAATGAAGAAGAGTTTAAAAACTGGAACAACATGTTGGTGATCATTTTAGGTAGCTTGGCTCAGGAAGGAAAAGCAAAGGCTGGCCGCTGGAATGGGCATGAGGCAAACACATCCTTTTTGAGATGGGAGTGGTTCTGATGCTGACAAAAAATATTGAGGCTACAGAGGAGCATCCCAGGGAGTGGGACACGGTGGCCTCAAAAATAAGGGATGAATTTGAGATGGAAGGACTCTGCTTAGCATCAGTCAGCAAGGAAGTGGGGAGGAGAATATGGATAAATAGAAGGGTGTTTTTTTTTTTTTTCTGAAATAATTAGGAATTGGAACATCTCAGAATGTGAGCAGGGAGTGCTGGGCTCAGCTGAGGTTGGAAACCATGACCTGATACCAGTGTTTGGCTGGGTCCATCTCTCAGCAGCCCGAAAGGAGAATCAGAGAATTCTGGTGTTTGGGTAAGTCCAAGGGTGATGTTTCACAGAGCAGGAGGGAAGGACGTTCAGAGAAAACCAGAGGAGCATGGAGAGCACAGGGCCTACTGCTTGAAGAGGGAAAACATGAGGATGGAAAGGGATTGGTTAGGGGTGAAAACATGAGGATGGAAGGGGATTGGTTAGGGGGTGAACACGTGAGGATGGAAGGGGATTGGTTGGGGAGAAAACATGAGGATGGAAGGGGATTGGTTGGGGTGAAAACATGAGGCTGGAAGGGGATTGGTTGGGGTGAAACATGAGGATGGAAGGGGATTAGTTGGGGTGAAAACATGAGGATGGAAGGGGATTGGTTGGGGTGAAAACATGAGGATGGAAGGGGATTGGTTGTGGTGAAAACAGGATGGAAGGGGATTGGTTGGGGTGAAACATGAGGATGGAAGGGGATTGGTTAGGGGTGAAAACGTGAGGATGGAAAGGGATTGGTTGGGGTGAAAACATGAGGATGGAAGGGGATTGTTTAGGGGTGAAAATATGAGGATAGAAAGGGATTGGCTGGGGGTGAAAGGGAGTGATTAAGGGACTGGAAGTAGAAATAAGTTTAAAGAATGGTGTATGGGACGTAGTAATGTAGGAGAACCATAAAAATAATTCAGTTAGCAAATGTGATACTTGATTTTAAGGTTTATAAGACAAAAAAAATCTGATTAGTAAGAACCAGAGTGATTTTAGAAGCAGGTTGCTACATAGAAAGGCGTATCATTGGAATTCCCAAAATCAGAGATCCACAGACGACGTTAGCAGTTGCATCTTGCTTTAGGACAATTATCCCATCCAGTAAGACTGAGTAGAAGTAGCGTGGAGAGAAATGTGTTCACTCAGGGGCCAAAATGCTCCACAAATGTGTGGGAATCACTGAAAAATTAGCAGATACATAGACTAGAAAGGACAGAGTAGTCACGTTGTTTATACCATCTGTTTAATTTCTTCTCCTAATATTACAAATGTTTTCCTTGGCCGAGCACAGTGGCTCAAACCTGTAATCCCAGCACTTTGGGAGGCCAAGGCAGGCGGATCACTTGAGGTCAGGAGTTCGAGACCAGCCTGGGCAACATAGTAAAACCCCATCTCTACTAAAAATACAGAAATTATCCAGGCATGGTGGCAGGTGCCTGTAATCCCAGCGACTCGGGAGGCTGTGGCAGGAGAATTGCTTCAACCTGGGAGGTGGAGGTTGCAGTGAGCCAGGATCATGCCACTGTACTCCCGCCTGCGAGACAAGAGTGAAACTTCGTCTCCAAAAAATAAAAATAATAAAATAAAACACGTTTTCCTTGTTATTGTCTATTTTATACACATTACTTTTATAACTGATAGTGATATACTTGTTTGCAACATAATATTTGTACCCTCTGCAGCATTTAAATTGTTTCCAATTTTTTACTATTAAATGTAATTTAGTCTCATTTCTAATCGCATGCATATTTGCAAACAAAGTTGAAGGCACTTTTTGAATTCTAACAATAGCTTTGCTTTTTATTTAACAACTGATCAAATTGAGTCTAATTATTTTGTGACCGGTGACATTAATTTAATTAACATTCAAGAATTCGAATCTGCCCTGGTTACAGATTCTCAGTCCACTAAGATAAAGTAGTGCAGAGATATAGCTGAGGTTGACATGTAATTATTATTTCAGAAGGAACAGTTAGGTATTTTTCTGATTTCCAAATTGGCAATAAATTTTTTTTTTTCACTGAAGTCCAGGAAATCTGCCAGATCTGGGTCAGTGAGGTAATCCAAACTGTAAATTAGAACTTCAGGCACAAATATGTCTGAGTATGTAATAGCTATCTGGAGTAATGTGTGATTAATGATTACGTATTGATGATGAATATGAATAGTAAATTTTTAAGTTCATTATTGAAAAAAAATCAGATTTGGTTTTGGTGTCCCTAAGAGAAGTGTGTGAATCTAGAAATCTTAGAAATCATCAAAAACCCAGGTTTCAAGGTGGGAAGCAGAAAGTAGTGAGAGAAGGAGAAATTTATGTCAGAAGGTAAACTGCTGAGATTACCAGGAAGAAATCCTCAACTGGACTTCAGAGAAGGAGGTCCTTTATGGCTTCATACTGCAGGAAAAGAGAGAATCAGCAGAAGGTTGGCATGCTCTGGTAATAAAAAAGAATACAATCACATAAAAAAAGACCCAACCTGTACTGCTAATGTGCTATGTGCCAGGCATATTAATAGATTGTTTTATCCCTGCAATGTCTATGTATGTATGTATGTGTATCCTCATCAGTTAGGATTAAGCTTGACTACCTATAAAAGAAAACTCAAAACAATGCTAGCTTTACTACACAGGGTTTATTCTGTCAATCAAAGCTGTGTGAATGAGTCAATCCCAGGCAGATGTGACAGTTCCATGCTATCACAAGGGTCCCAGGCACCCGCTTTTCTTTACCAATATTTTCAGAGTATGGTTTTATTTCAAGACCTCAAGATGACTGCTAGAGCTCCAGCCATCACATCTGCATTCCAAGCATCAGGAAGGAGATATATTAAGCCATTCTCACACTGCTATAAATAAATACCTGAGGCTGGGTAATGTATAAGAAAGGTGGTTTAAATCTCACGGTTCTGCAGGCTGTACAGGAAGCATGGTGGCACCTGCTTCTGGGGAGGCCTGACGTAACTTTTACTCATGATGGAAGGCAAGATGGGAGCAGGCAATTCACATGGAGAAAACAGGCACAAGAGAGAGTGAGGGAGAAGGTGTCACACACTTTCAAATGACCAGCTCTCAGGAGAACTCACTCACAATCTTGAGGGCAGCACCAAGGCGGCTGGTGCTAAACCATTCATGAGAAACCCGCCCCATGATCCAATCACCTCCCACAAGCCCCCTTTCCAACACTTGGGATTCCAGTTTGACATGAGATTTGGGGGAAACACAGATCCAAACCATGTCAGGAGGGAGGTCAAAAGAGCTTTTCTTCAGCTATCCTTGCTTTTAAGTCTTTCCAGAAGTTCTGTAATAATTTTTCCTGACATCTTATGATTAAGTTCTAATACAGAAGGCCACATCTAGCTGCAAGGGAAACAAACTTTGTCATAAATTTACTAGGTACAGTGCCTTCCTATATGGTAGTAAGGAGGAAGGGAAGAACCAATTTTGGGTAGTTAGCATTCTCTGCACTATCGTCTTACTTTCAATTTCATATTTGTAGATAGCAGGGCTTAATACATTCGTTCAGGACACATGGGTATTAAGTGGACTGTTCTTTTTTTTTTTTTGTCTGAGTCTGTCTCACTCTTTCGCCCAGGCTGGAGTGTAGTGGCGTGATCTCAGCTCACTGCAGCCTCTTCCTCTTGGGTTCAAGCAAATCTCATGCCTCAGCCTCCCAAATAGTTGGGACTCCAGACATGCACCACCACATCCGGCTAATTTTTGTATTTTTAGTAGAGATGGAGTTTCGCCATGTTGCCCAGGCTGGCCTTGAACTCCTGACCTCAGGTGATCTGCCCACCTCAGCCTCCCAAAGTGCTGAGATTATAGGAGTGAGCCACCGCGCCTGGCCCAAGTCTCTGTTCTTTATGAGGCATCGACTCTTGACAGAGGATGATCTTCTCCTAGACTGGGCAGAGGACAGGTGCCTGAACTGAAAGTCAGAAGTTCAAAAGGTTCTGACTTGGAGCCCACTGATCATTGTCTGGTTTCTATCTCCTCAAGTAGATAAAGTTGGATTCTGGCCTGCATACCATTTTTCATCTTCAAAATTGTCTTGCTTTTTAGTCTTTGTGCAATTCCATTTCTAAGAATTTTTTGTATGGAAATAATTAAAATGGGTGCAAAGATTTATGGACTAAGATGTTCACTGAATCCTTATTTATAACAGTAGAAAATTGAAAATAACCAAAATGCCCAACAAAGGAAATTGGTTAAATTACAGAATACTAGAACGTCCATATGGTGGAACACGTTGCAGCCATTGGAAATCACGTTCTTCCAGAGTATTTAAGGGCGAGTATGACAGAGCTAATAAGTTATGTTTAAAAAGATTAAAAATAGTGAACACCGTGACCTCAATTTCATAATTTACATATGTAGAAGAACCACATGGAATCCTGGAAGAATAAGCTTCAAAAAGTTCATCGTGGTTCTCTTTAGATGATAGGATTATTCATTATTGTACTTTTTATTTATGCTTTTCTGAATTTTCCCAATTTCTATAATGAATATGCATCACTTTTGTAATCAGACAGAGCTCTCAAGTGTCAGTGGAAACTAGGCTTTCTCTTTAGGAAAGTAGCGCTTGTTATTCTCAAGATGACTGGCGTGGACGTCCAGTGCCATCAAAGTACTAGCATGAAGAAGGCTACAGCAGATTGACGTCGATAAATATTTATTTAGTGCGGGTTGTGTAGAAGCCACCCTTCTGGGAATTGGGGGAGTGACTTGGGGGAAGGGTACAAGCTACGAAGATGAGTAAGTCACGGTTCCTGTCTCCCGTGAGGTCTTTCTCTAAGAAGGGCTGTGCTTCAGGGGTGATAGTCATAGGAAAGGGCTTCAGGCCCTTGTGAGGTCGCAGCCATGGCTGAAAGGCCACGTGCTCAGGCCGCGTTTAGGAATGCAGTAAAATATAATCTAGTTATCAACAGTGCACATTTCCCATCTGCTTGGATGTGAGGCGCGGGGCATGTGAGCTCACGGGGCATGTGAGCTCAACTTGAGTTTTTCATTAGCAGAGCTACCCACCTCCTCTCCCTATGGGGGTCACAGAGCTTTGATAGAGTCAACCTCCATAAGCGAGCCATCTTTTTTTTTTTGAGACGGAGTCTCACCCTGTCACTAGGCTGGAGTGCAGTGGTGCAATCATAGCTCACTGCAACCTCTGCCTCCCAGGTTCAAGTGATTCTCCTGCCTCAGCCTCCCGAGTAGCTGGGACTACAGACACATGCCACCACACTCAGCTAATTTTTGTATTTTTAGTAGACATGGGGTTTCACCATGTTGGCCAGGCTGGTCTCTATCTCTTGACCTCGTGATCCACCCACCTAGGCCTCCCAAAGTGCTGGATTACAGGAGCGAGCCACTGAGCCCAGCCTGGGAGCCATCTTAACTGCAGACAGTAACGAACAAAGGATGGAACCCACAAATGCAATGAACATTGCATGCAGTTTCCATATGGTTAAAATGTCATTTAGGCAACAAATGAATTTATCTATGTTCCAATCCTGGTACCGACATTTATCAGAATTTTGGCAAAAAAAAAAAAAAAAAAGAGAGAGAGAGAGAGAGAAGAAAGAAAGAAGATGGAAAGAAAAAAAGAAGAAAGAAAGAAAGATTTAATTTTTTCTTAGTTGGAATTGGTGAGAATGCTGAGCTTAGTTTGGGCCTGTTAGAATCTAGGCCGTATTTCTCCTTCTGTGAGCCCACCTCTTTGTTCTTCTGCGGGCCTTACGCAATTCTGCCCTTGGCCCTGGCATGTGCCCGTTAAGTCCATAGAGCCGGGCCCTGTGAAGCAGCTGGGGAAAGTCCTCACCCTCCTCTTCTGCTCTTGCTCCTAGTTCACACTGAGGACTGAATCTGTGAAAAGACACTCAGGGAGGCTTTGTGTCACTGTGCACTCTGCCTGTCCCCTGCCATCAGCGGCTATGGCCTAGGAACAGCTTCCTTATTTGCCAGGTCCTGAGGGTTTCACGTTCTCTGCGAGCATTCTCTAGGTATTTGCCCACAACTTCTGTGGTTTTACATTATGCATAGGGGAGATTTGAAAGCACCTTTAAGTGGATGAATGAATCCCTTACTGGGTCAGAGTGGAATGGTATCAACCAACGGAGAGGGGCATCATGCATCCTGTACACTGCTGTCCTGCATCCTGCCTGGCTGTAGCAGTGGGACCTACGGACAGGTGGTGAAACAGGGTGGTGGGGTGAACAGTTAACCTCACTGCTTCCAATGTCAAGGGGATGACACATTGACACACATTTCCT
The DNA here is from genome assembly GCA_963573385.1 of Cacajao melanocephalus. Lineage (NCBI taxonomy): Eukaryota > Metazoa > Chordata > Mammalia > Primates > Pitheciidae > Cacajao > Cacajao melanocephalus. The sequence continues at coordinate 34,692 of CAUYLG010012816.1, read as the reverse complement.
TTTTAAGATTTTTTAAAAATGTGATCTGATTTCAGGAAACAGTACACCTGGTCCAGCACACCTGTCTTTTAAAATTACTCTTTAAAACAATTTAGCCAACTCACTACTCTATTCAATAACTTTTTCCTCTAAAAATAAATCAAGCACCCTTTGAACCCCCTTCCTTCCATCCTTTCTTCAAGGAAATTAAACCATCTGTTTTCTTGGCATGGAGTAGCTATCTTCAAGTTCTCTTTTGCAGTAGATGAGCAGGTTCTAACTTCTCCTGAAGTTCAGGAAAGGTCCAGGCGTTTACAGGAGGACAAGGGGCAAGGAGGCAATACGGTGAGAACTGCTCCTGTGAGAATGCTCAGTATATAGCTCTCGTTTATTGCATCTCAGAGCTTTGTGTTCACATTCATGCGCGTCTGAGGCAGGGCGCCATCTTTACAGGATGCTCATTTGCAGCAAATATTGCCAAGCCACTGGGCATTTAAGTGAGTGTCCTGGTTATCCTCAGATAGCGTTTTCATGTATTACAGCTATTACATGGTCCACATGAGGAAGCATTACTGTACTGAAACCACACTGATGCTCTGTGCAAGTCAAGTAAAAGGCAAAACTTTTTGTTGTTTTAGCAAAACTCTGCTATTTTTTTTTTTGAGAAGGAATCTCACTCTGTAGCCTGGACTGTAGTGCAGTGGTGCGATCTCGGCTCACTGCAACTTCCTCCTCTCAGGTGTAAGTGATTCCCATGCCTCAGCCTCCTGAGTAGCTGGGACTACAGATGTGCACCACCATGCCCAGCTAACTTTTTGTATTTTTAGTAGAGACAGGGTTTCACCACATTGCCTAGGCTGCTCTCGAACCCCTGACCTCAGGTGATCTGCCTGCCTAGGCCTCCCAAAGTACTGGAATTACAGGCACGAGCCACTGCGCCTGGCCAAACTCTGCTTATAAACAGTACTAACTATTGAACATCTGACATTCAATGAAATAATATTTTAATTGTTTTGGGGTTGAAATCTACTCTTATGCTAAAGTGAAATCTTGTTGTAAGGATTTCTTTCGATTCTAAGTGATGGGGCAGGAGCAGTTTGGGCTTTGAAGTCTGTTAGGCCTCAATCTGACTCTTTCTTCCACCTCTCAGGAGCTGTGGGATCTTGGACAAGCGGAATCAACTTCCTGTCTCAGCCTCTGCCTATGTCAAGTAAGTCTTCATCATTTCATTTCTTCTCCCAGGAGCTGGGGCTGTGCTTTACCAATCTGTTTCAGGTGAGATGAATCCTAGGGCTTCTCCCCATCCTCAGCTTCATAAGGCACCTTGGCTCTGCCCAAGCAATCATACCAAACACTGCAACTCCATGCCTCAGGCCCCAGCCAGCCACTCAGGTGGGCACCTCATCCTCCCATGATCCTCCTAAAAATTAACTTGATATTGATTATGTCTGGGAGGTGGGTCAGTCTTTATTTGAATAAGTAAAATGTAGTCTTGATAGCTCAGGGATTAAAAATCACACACACACACACACACACACACACATATATTTATGGGCTCTCTATAGATGTTAAATAAACATAGGATCATAATCATTTTGTATTTTCTTTTATCTGTGGGTAAAGGACATTTAAGTTTCTTCGAATGTGTCTGAAATCAGAAGAGGGGAGGAAATCGGAAAGGGGGTCCCTGGAGGAAATGTTCTGAGTTAGCTTTGGTGGAAAAGTCAGCATGTGGAAGCCCAGAGCACCATGTGGCTCAAATCAGAGCACGGCGGCTGTGAGCTCGTTGTTTTCGAAGCTGAATTGCCTTTCTGTGTGTGTGGGTATGTTTGGCATGACACTGTTCCAAAGCATTTGTTTAAGACATTTCAAACATAGTGATTTAATGAGTGGCAATAAAAATATCTTTATGCAAGCAATGGCTCCGGTTATTGGTATAGCTTATATATGTATTCAGAGTTTGTGGCTTTCTGGATGTGAAACAATTTGAGTTCTGAGTGCTATTGCGGGAACACATGCCATGAAGAAGTCACTGGGAAAAAAAGATTGGGGCTGCCGTTATAACGCTGCTGCAGATGGTTAATGCCTTAGGAGGCACAGTTCTCTGTTATAACATAAGGTTATGTTTTTGAGGCACTAGGGTGCCAGTCCAGACAACGCACCCGTAGGCTTCCTCATCAGGTGAAGGCGGAGGTGCCTATTTTGCTCCTAACACATCCATTCAACTTGTGCTACACTTTGTGATGTGAACTGATTGCTTTGACGTGTGATTTAGAAAAAGTTAAATGAAGGAGGATAATGTATTTTTATTTAATTCTGAAAGAATAGGTTGAATTCAGGAAGAATTGTCATATATAAACAAGGATGTCACTGGAAGTAGGCCATTGCTAAGAAGAATATCAGTTATTCCAAGCTATGCACTCTTTACTAGGCTATAGCCTTATATCAGGTGACCAGACAGTGCCAGAGGCATAGATCAGTGGGCAAAATGGAGGAAAATTACTTAATCCTTAGTGTTATTATTTTTTTCCCCAGAGGTGGGATCTTGCTCTGTCTCCTAGACTGGAGTGCAATGGCATGATCTCAACTCACTGCAGCCTTAAACTCTTGGGCTCAAGTGATCCTCCCACCTCAGCCTCCCAAGTAACTGGAACAAGTGTGCACCACCCCGCCTGGCAATTAAAAAACAACTGTTTTGTGGAGATAAGGTCTTGTTATGTTGCCCAGGCTGGTCTCAAACTCTTGGCCTCAATTGCTCCTCCCATCTCAGCCTCCCAAAGTGCTGCGATTATGGGCCTCCACACCTGGCCTTAATCCTTAGTTTTAAATTGAGTCCAATTGTTTGGAGTTATCCAGATACAAATAAGGCAATTCATTAGAGGACTTTTTTCTTTTTTTTTTTTTTTTTTTGCGACAGAGTTTCGCTCTTGTTGCCCAGGCTGGAATGCAATGACGCGATCGCAGCTAACTGAAACCTTCGCCTCCCAGGTTCAAGCCATTCTCCTGCTTCAGCCTCCCAAGTAGCTGGGATTACAGGCACCTGCCACCACACCCAGCTAATTTTGTAATTTTAGTAGAGACGGGGTTTCTCCATGTTGGTCTGGCTGGTCTTGAACTCCCAACCTCAGGTGATCTGCCCACGTTGGCCTTTCAAAGTGCTGGGATTACAGGCGTGAGCCACCGCACCCAGCCTCGTTAGAGATTTTTCTAGGCATCTTCTGAGTAACTCATATAACCACAGTGGGAGGACAGGGCTGGATTTGCCTGGTGGCCTGACTTTGCAGAATTTAGAGAACTGAGAATTGTTTCTTCTTACCCTTGGGGTGAGCCCTTAGGGACCCTGAGTGTAGAATTTGTTCAGCCCTGAGGGTGGGGAGAAACCCTGGCCCTCACTGGGCAAGCTGACTCCCTCTCCCAGGACTCTGGGACTCAGACTAGGCAAATTAGTTAGATGAGCAGTCCTCTCTTACTACCAAAGAGAAGAACAACGGAGGAACAGGTGGACAGCAGTCTAATTTTTGTCTCACAAAATATGGGGCTTACAAGATACTGAGGAGGACAGAAAAGTGGGGATAAAGACGGGCATACCTCATTTTATTGCACTTTGTTTATTTCACGAATTGAAGGTTTGTGGCGACCCTGCTGGAGCACAGCTGTCGGTGCCTCCATAACCTAAAATAACATGTGCTCACTTCATGTCTCTGGGTAGCAGTTTGGTAATTCTTTCAGTATTTCAAGTATTTTCATGATCATTATATCTGCTATGGTGATCTGTGATGAGTGAGCTTACATGTTACTATTATCATTGTTTTGGGGTCCCAGTCAGCCTAATTGATAAATTGTGCATGTGTTTTTTTTTTCTGAGATGGAATCTCACTCTGTCACCCAGGCTGAAGTGCAATGGCGTGATCTCAGCTCACTGCAACCTCTGCCTTCCAGGTTCAAGTGATGCTCCTGCCTCATCCTCCTGAGTAGCTGGGATTACAGGCACAAGCTACCATGCCTGGCTAGTTTTTGTATTTTTAGTAGAGATGGACTTTCACCATGTTGGCCAGGCTGGTCTGGAACTTCTGACCTCAAGTAATCCGTCCACCTTGGCCTCCAAAGTGCTGGGATTATAGGCGTGAGCCACCACGCCCCATCGAATTTTGCATGTGTTCTGATTGTTCCACTGACAAGCCCGTCTCCTGTCTCTCTTCCTCTTTTCTCTTTGGAGATAGGTCTCTCTATTCCCAGGGACACAACAGTATTGAAATTAGGCCAGTTAATAACCCTACAATGGCCCCCTAGTGTTCAAGTGAAAGGAAGAGTCACACATCCCTTCCTTAAAATCAAAAGCGGGAAATGATTGAACTGAGTGAGGAAGTCATTTGGAAAGGAAAGACAGGACAACACTAGGCCTCTTGGGCCAAACAGTTAGTCAAGTTGTGAAGGCAAAAGAAAAGTTCCTTGAAGGAAATTAAAAGTGCTGCTCCAGTGAACAGTGATAAGAAAGTGAAACAGCGTTTTTGCTGATATCAAATCAGCCACACCACATTTCCTAAGCCAAAGCCTAATCTAGAGTAAGTTCCTAACTCTCTTCAATTCCATGAAGCCTGAGAGAGGTGAGGAAGCTGCAGGAGAAAAGTTGGAAGCTAGCAGAGGTTAGATCATGATGTTTAAGGAAAGAAGCCATCTCCATAACCTAAAAGGGCAAAGTGAAGCAGGAAGCGCTGACAGAGAAGCTGCAGGTCTAGCTAAGATCACAGATGAAGGTGGCTACATGAAACAGAGGATTTTCAATGTACATGAAACAGCCTTGTATTGGAAGAAGATGCCATCCTGGACTTTTATAGCTGGAGAGAAGTCAAAGCCTGGCTTCAAAGCTTTAAAGGACAGGCGGACTCTCTCATTAGGGGCTAAGGCAGCTGTAACTTTATGTGGAAGCCAATGCTCATTTACGACTTCAAAAATCTTAGAGTCCTTAAGAATTATGTTAAATCTCCTTTGCCTGCGCTCTAGAAATGGAATAACGAAGTCTGGATGAAAGGACATCTGTTTACAGCATGGCTTACTGAATATTTTAAGCCCATTGTTGATGTAAAAAGGTTCCTATTTCTCAGAAAAAAGACTCCTTTCAAAATATCACGGCTTATAGGCAGTACACCTGGTCATCCAAGTGCTCTGATGAAGAGGAACGAGGAGAGGAGCGTTGTTTTCATGCCTGCCAACACAGCATGCACTCTGTAGCCCACGGATCAAGGAAACTTTAACATGCAAGTCTTATTATTTAAGAAATACATTTTGTGAGGCTATAGTTAACCATAGGGAGGGTTTCCTCTGATGGATTTAGGCAAAGTAAACTGAAATCTTTCTGGAAATAATTTGGCATTTTAGATGCCATTAAGAACATTTGTAATTCGTGGGAGGAGGTCAAAATATCCACATTAACAGGAGTTTGGAAGAAGTCCATCCCAGCCCTCATAGATGACTTTGAGGGGTTCAAGACTTCAGTGAAATACCTGCAGATGTGGTGGAAACAGTAAGAGAACTAGAAGTAGAAGCAGAGTCTGAAGATGGGACTGAATTGCTGCTGTCTCATGAGGAAACTTAAATGGATGAGGAATTGCTACTTATGGATGAGTAAAGAAATTGTTTTCTTGGCCAGGCTTGGTGGCTCACGCCTATAATCCCAGGTTTTTGGGAGGCTGAGGCAGGTGGATCATGAGGTCAGGAGTTCAAGACCAGCCTGGCCAACATGGCGAAACCCCATCTCTACTAAAATTAGCCAGGTGTGGTGGCACACGCCTATAGTCCCAGCTACTCAGGAGGCTGAGGCAGGAGAATCACTTGAACCCGGGAGATGGAGGTTGCGGTGAGCCAAGACCGTGCCATTGCACTCCAGTCTGGGCGATACAGTGAAACTCCATCTTAAAAAAAAAAAAAAGAAATTGCTTTCTTGAGGTAGAAACTACCCCTGGTGAAAATGCCGTGTCCATTGTTGAAATGGCCACAAAGGATTTAGAATATTCCATAAATATTTAGTTGATAAGGCGGCAGTGCTTGAGAGGATTGATTCCAATTGTGAAAGCAGTGTTACTGGGGGTGAAACGTTATCAAGCAGCATCACATACTACAGAGAAATCTTTCGTGAAAGGAAAAGCCAATGGGTGCAGTCAACTTCATTGTCTTATTTTAAGAAATTACTGCAGCCACCTCAGCCTTCAGCAGCCACCACCCCAGTCAGTCAGCAGCCATCAACACAGATGCTCAGATGATCAATGGCATGTTTTTTGTTTGTTTGTTTGTTTTTCGAGATGGAGTTTCACTCTTGCTGTCCAGGCTAGAGTGCAATGTCTCCATCTCGGCTCACCACAACCTCCGCCTCCCAGGTTTAAGTGACTCTCCTATCTCAGCCTCCTGAGTAGCTGGGATTGCAGGCATGCGTCACCACACCCGGCCAATTTTCTATTTTTAGTAGAAATGGAGCTTCTCTACGTTGGTCAGGCTGGTCTCGAACTCCCGACCTCAGGTGATCCACCTGACTCAACCTCCCAAAGTGCTGGCATTACAGACGTGAGCCATTGTGCTTGGCCTCAATGGCATGTTTTTAGCAATAAAGTTTTTTCAATTACAGTATATACATTGTTTATTAGACATAATGCTATTGCACATTTAATGGTACAGTATAATAGTATAACAGAAACATAACTTTTATATGCACCGCGAAACCAAAAAATGTGTGTAACTTGCATTATTGCTGTGTTCACTTTATCATGGTGATCCAGAACTGGACCTACAATAGCTTCATGATATACTTATATGTTCAAATAAATTTGGCAAATGGTGTATACTAGATTTTTTTTGGATAGTCAGAACAAACAGTTGAAGGATACTGAGAGAGCGAATGCATTGAAGAATTTGGCTTTACCTTGATCAAGCTGGTGTTTCCCAAACTCATTTGACCCCGGAATCTTTTGTTTGTGTAATTCTGTTAGATGGTTATAAAATGTTCTTTGGGAAGTACTGCACTTTGATGTTCTATTTAAAGCCAGGAATAAGACAAGAATACTTGCTATTATCTCTAGAACTTACTGCTAATGCAGTAAGGTGGAAAAGGAAGTTGATGGATGGAGGTAGAGACCCTGGAAAAGAGAAATTAAGTGGCCGGGCGCGGTGGCTCATGCCTGTGATCACAGCACTCGGAGAGGCCGAGGTGGGCAGATCACCTGAGGTCAAGATTTTGAGACCAGCCTGGCCAATATGGTGAAACCCTGTCTCTACTAAAAATATAAAAAATTAGCCAGGTGTGACAGCACACACCTGTAGTCGCAGCTACTTGGGAGCTGAGGCACGAGAATCACTTGGACTGGGAGGTGGAGGTTGTGGTGAGCCAAAATTGTGCCACTGCACTCCAGCCTGGGTGACAGAGCAAGACTCTGCCTCAGAAGAAAGAGAGAGAGAGATAAAAAAGAATTAAGTGATTATTATTTGCTGAAAACCAAAAAGAATAAACTGAAAAAAAATTTAGATGTAATAATGAATAGTATTACCAAAGTCAAAAGCTTTCTTTCATATCAGAGAAAGTGGCGATGGGAAAAACACATTAAAAAAAGTATAATTCAACATGGTGAAACCCCATCTCTACGAAAATACAAAAGTTAGCGGGGCATGGTGGCACGTATCTGTAATCCCAGCTACTGGGGAGGCTGCGGCAGGAGGATCGCTTGAACCCGGGAGGCAGAGGTTGCAGTGAGCCAAGATCATTCCACTGCACTCCAGCCTGGGTGACAGAGCGAGACTCTGTCTCAAAAAAAAATTATAATTCATAACAGCAACAAGAAAACACAACTCCTAAAATTTTGCCTTACAAGAAATATGTGATTTACATGAAGAAGATATCCAATTTTTTTTTTTGAGATGGAGTTTTGCTCTTGTTGCCCAGGCTGGAGTGCAATGGCATGATCTAGACTCACCGCAACCTCTGCCTCGTGGGTTCAAGCAATCCTCCTGCCTCAGCCTCCTGAGTAGCTGGGATTACAAGCATGTGTCACCATGCCCAGCTAATTTTGTATTTTTTTGGTAGAGATGAGGTTTCTCCACGTTGGTCAGGCTGGTCTCGAACTCCCAACCTCAGGTGGTCCACCCACCTTGGCCTCCCAAAGTGCTGGGATTATAGACATGAGTCACCGTGCCTGGGCGACACCTGAATATCGATGGGACCGTCTAGTTGCATAAAACAAGCTCAGGGCTCCCACTGATTCTACATTATAGTGAGCTGTAAAATTACTTCATTGTATATTTCAATGTAATAATAATAGAAATAAAATGCATAATAAACGTAATGAGCTTAAATCATTCCAAAACCATCTTCCCCACCCCGTCCAGGGAAAAATTATCTTTTACCAAACCAGTCCCTGGTGCCAAACAGGCTGGGGACCACTGCGCTAACTGATTTCTTCAACTCCTGTCCACAGCAGGCTCATTTTCTTTAGTTTTTCTTAAACGATAATAAGAAGGGGAATATCTGATCTTACAACCTCACCCCTGAAAATCCTTTCATATCTTCCTCTTACTGTTAAAATCAAAGCTATATTCTCCTTACAGTCTCCAAGGTTCTGGATCACATGGCTCCCCCTGCCCTCACCAGGCACATGCTGGGCTTTTCCTGACCTGTCCTATGCTCTGGGCACGATGACTTTAGTGTCCTGAATGCGTAGTGTGTTTGCATCTCAAGACTTTTACAGTTTTTCATGCGTTAATTTCTCTTTCTCCTCCTTTGTCCTGGTTACTTCTTTCCTGTTCTTTAAGAACCAGTTCAAGATCACATATTTCGAGAAGGACTTAAGTATATTTCCTCTTATTTAATTTTATGGCTTAACACTTCTTCATACAAGTATAAAAATTGTAATGAATCATTTGTGTAATTAACTGTTTAATAACTACACATTAGCTGGAATATAAGTTGTATGTATGGAGAGACTCCTGTCTTACTCATGCCTCTCAGGTGATTTGTCTATCACAATTCCCTTCATTAGTAGGTACTCTAGTTTTGTAAAATATTGAATGGAAATATGGGGAAAACAACAACAGGTAAAGAGTTTCAAAAGGGCCGGGCATGGTGGCTCAGGCCTGTAATCCTAGCACTTTGGGAGGCCAAGGCAAGCCAATCACCTGAGGTCAGGAGTTCAAGACCAGTCTGGCCAACATGGCAAAACCCCATCTCTACTAAAAAGACAAATATTAGCCAGGCATGATGGCACACACCTGTAATCTCAGACACTCAGAAGGCTTAGGCAGGAGAATTGCTTCAACTGGGCCAGGGGTGGAGGTTGCAGTGAATTGAGATGACACCACCTCACTCCAGCCTGGCGTAAGAGCAAAACTCCATCTAAAATAATAATAATAATAATGCAAAAGACCTGCAGTAATGGATAAATAAACATGATAAAACCATAATGATTAAAACAAGGTATTGCTTGTACCAGAACTGTAAGAAAGATCAATGAAATGTAAACATCAAAAAGAATCCTGAGTATAAATAAAAGTTTGGTGTCTGATAAAAATAACATATCAAACTACTACGTAAAGTAAAATTTATTTAATCTATGGTGTCAGGACAATTGTTTACCTCTTCGGATTAAAAATGTAGACCTCTACCTCCTGACAAACAAAGTAAATTCCAATTAAGAGAAAATGGCATTTTCTAAATGTGTTTGATGGAACACTAACATGTGAGCTATTAATACGGTTAACATGAGAAAATAGTTTTATGGCAAAGTCTGTGAAATTCTAAATTATACTGGTTTCTTCACTACAAAAATTCTAAAAATAATATGCCTTGTGAATTCACAAACTGCATTATAATGCAGCATTTGGCATAATTACATGGAACTCTTTTATTTTCAAGTATAATACCAATTTGGGAAGTTTAGATTAAAAGCTCTAAACAAGCTAGAGGACAATTTCAAGAAACGTTTTTATAATTCTTCTTGGGAAGACCTTTCTAAACATATCAAAGGCAGAACTCCAAAAGAAAAATTGTATCAGTAAGGTTCTTTGGTTATAAGCAACAGGGAAACCCTCTAATTAAGAATAGTAGATTCTCTACAATGAATTCAAATCAGCAAGGAAAAAAATCCTATCAAAAAGTGGGCTAAGGACATGAATAGACAGTTCTGAAAAGAAGATATACAAATTACCAATAAACAAATGAAAAAATGCTTAACATCACTAATGATTAGGGAAATGCAAATCAAAACCACAATGCGATACTACCTTATTCCTGCAAGAATGACCATAATAAAAAAATAAAAAACCAGTAGATGTTGGCCTGGATGTGGTGATCAGGGAACACTTCTACACTGCTGGTGGGAATGTAACTAGTACAACTATTATGGAAAACAGCGTGCAGATTCATTAAAGAACTAAAGATAGAACTACCATTTGATCCAGCAATCCCACTACTGGGTATCTACCCAGAGGAAAAGAAGTCATTATACAAAAAAGATACTTACAGATGCACGTTTATAACAGCACAATTCACAATTGCAAAATCATGGAACCAACTCAAATGCCCATCAGTCAAGGAATGGATAAAGAAACTGTTTTATATATATATATATACATATATATATATATATGTATATATATATGTGTATATATATATGTATATATATATATATATATGCAATGGAATACTACTCAGCCATAAAAAGAAATGAATTAACAACATTCACAGTGAACTGGATGAGATTGGAGACTATTATTCTAAGTGAAGTAACTCAGGAATGGAAAACCAAACATCGTATGTTCTCACTGATACGTGGGTGCTAAGCTATGAGGACGCAAAGGCATAAGAATGATACAATGGACTTTAGGAACTTGGGGGCAAGGATGAGAGGAGGGTTAGGGAGAAAAGTCTACAAATAGGGTGTAGTATACATTGCTTGGGCGATGGATGCACCAAGATCTCACAAATCACCACTAAAGAACTTACTCATGTAACCAAACACCATCTGTATCCCAATAACCTATGGAAAAGTAATATTTTTTAAAAAGGATAGTAGGTTCTAATATTATTTCCAAATATTTACTGACTCTCTTCAGAGAAGGGTTACACTTTTCTTCCTCTATAACATCTTGCTGGGCCATGTGACAAGTTTTGACTGATGAAAAGTAAGCAAAAGAGATTGTGTTTCATTTTTGAGCAGAACATTTCAGAGATTTAACCTGATTTTTTCCCTGTCCCTGTAAGCATGGCAGCACGTATTAATATTAAAGCTCTGTTGGCTGGAGTCCTCAGTGACCGTGAGGAACAAAACCTTCCTGCCAACGTGGAACTTGAGTGAGAAATGAACTTGGGTGAGATTTCTGTTTTTGTTTTTGTTTTTTTTTTTGATTCATTAAAGAAAAAGGGAGTCTTTGGACTAATATCAAGAACTCACAGAATGGATGGAAATGCTTAGAAATGGGAAGGCTTGGAGGAATGGTGGTTCCCATAAAAACCTCGGAGACTAGGAAATCAAAACCATAGAAATAATTTTATAGCAGGAAAGAGTCTGGTCAGAGCACTTCAACAGGAATTGGGTGAATTCTAACTTTTTTCAGTTTCTTTGTTACTCAACTAAAATTTAAATTTTGAAGAGTACATGCCCTTTGGGCCTAATTTTGATTACATATTCACCCTGTGGCCAAAGCAGGGTGGGTCTTCTATTTACAGTTCCCCTAGGCTGTACCTAAGAGAGAGTGGAGAAAGGAAATTGGAAGTGGATGACAGAAAGCCAAAACACAAATACTTGTTACCTAAAAATCAATAGATTAGACCATTAAAACAATTCCGTAGGTCAAAAAGGTTTAATACGATTAAAAACAAACATATTTATAACATTTGAAAGCAAATAGCTAATGTCTTTGATATACAAATATACAAATGAAAGGCAAAAGAAGAGCACATCAACATAAGAAAACCATACCAAAGCAAAAACATGGATTTTGCAAAATATGAATTATAAGCAACCAGAAAATTTGAAAAAAATCCAACTTACCAGCATTCAAATGTATTCAAATTAAAATGAGATATTTTTCATCTGTCAGATTTTTCAAAATTGATAATACTCTCTTTTCAAAGAAGGAGAAAACTTGCCTAGACTAATATCAGATCATAGAGAAAACAGTATGTAATGAATGTAACTTAGCCTCTCTGTAGAGCCATTTGGCAACATGCATTCAAAGCCCTGATAATGCTTACTCTTTGATTCAATAATTCCACTTTGATGAATTTAACCTAAGGAAATAATTTAAATTTTAGCCAATTGATTCAATGAAAAATTTATTTTAGCATCATTTATGATACTAAAAATTTAGGAATAATATTAGTGACCAACAATAGAGAATTTGTTAAATAAATTATGGTGTATCTGTATATTGATGCAGCCATTGGAAAGAATGTTTTAGGAAACTAATGACATAGAAAACTATTCACATAATACTATCAATTATGTCAAAATGATGTTATAAAACAGTACTAAAAAATGCTAACTATATAGAAAATATTTATCCCAATGAATAATAAATTGTTAACAATGAATTCAGATGATTTAAGTTTCTTTTTTACTTTTTTTGCATTTCTCAAAAAATGCAAAAAATATGATTATAACTTTGTCAATAGAGTTAAATCTAATAAATGTTAAAATGTATCGTTTTCAGTAAGAAGCTATTGATTAACATAGTAATTTGCACTCTAGTTCATTACGGCAAATAATGTTTGCCGCAATTTTGGTTTAACATGTACTACCCAGTAACTAAGAACTGCAATCCAAAAAAAGGTTTGTTATCACTGGAGGATCCATCTGTGAACATTTAATTTAACAAATATATTTTAAGTGCTATCATGTGCCTGCTACCATGATATAAGATAAGACTTTTCTTCGAGAAACCTACAGCAAGAAGGTCCTACTCTGAGTCCTAGAGGAAAATCAACTTTACATGAGAAAGAAGAGCTGGTACAATTTATACCTGACATGGTACAATGGTGAAAACCCTTATGATCTCAAATCACAATGAAGGATGACATTTAACCTTTCACATTCTGCATATGTGACATCCTACTTCCTTATATGAGGTTTACACTGGAACACTTATAGTCCTAAGAATTTTATTTTCGGGTGTTTTCTTTCTTAGGCAACTTTTTTTGCCCAATTTTTAAAAGAAAACTAATTGTTTTAAAAAATGATCTGATGGCCAGGCATGGTGGCTCATGTCTGTAATCCCAGCACTTTGGGAGGCTGAGCTGAGTGGATCACCTGAGGTCAAAAGTTCGAGACAAGCCTGGCCAATGTGGTGAAACGCTGTCTCTACTAAAAATATAAAAATTAGCTAGGCGTGGTGGTGCGGGCCTGTAATCTCAGCTACTCGGGAGGCTGAGGCGGGAGAATTGCTTGAACCTGGGAGGTGGAGGTTGCAATGAGCCGAGATATCACCACTGTACTCCAGCCTGGGTGACAGAGCAAGACTGTCGCTAAACAAACAAACAAACAAACAAAAATAAAAATGATCTGATGTTAGTCTTGGGAAGTTGCCTCATCTTTTGAGGAATGCATATAGGTTCACCATTTGTGTCTAGCCCAGTAGTTCAGGAGACTTATTTCACCATGAACTCATGCTTCTGTTTGTTTTCTACCTCTGCATTTATGACTAGATGACAATGACTGCTTCTCCAGGAATTTCCTGGTTTTGCTTATTTTTAGGTCACTGCTTCAGTCATCATCAGTAATGCAGAAATACAAGCAAAAGCGGACCATATTCTATAGTTAATTATAACACATTCATGGATTGGTATGTACACATGCATGTATATCACATATTCTGTAGTTATAACATGTTCACGGATAGGTATGTACACATGCATGTATATCACATATTCTGTAGTTATAACATATTCACAGACAGGTATGTACACATGCATATATATCCCACACACAGGAAAACAGGCAACAGTATAAGGTTCTAGTTGATGGAGCGTTGAACAAGTGACATATATGATAGGGGCTATTGGCATTCTGAGAAGATGGGGAGTAATCAAAGGGATTTTTAAAGGTTATAGTATAGTATAGAAAGATAATTCAGATATGAGATATTATTACATATTTCTCTTATAAAGAAAGCATACGCTATAGGGTAAACTTATATTTAAAAGTCTATTCCTGAAAACCAGTGGGCCATGGCTAGGGCCAGAAGTGAGCTATATTGTTGAGGAGAAATTTGTCAGGCAACAGATGCATTACTGAAAAGTCAGGTAAAAGTGCTATTTGCCGAATTAAAATGATTTCTGTAACATCTGCAATGTTAGAAAAATAACTCCAGGGCTTTTCTGTTAATCAAATGCGAACTTAAGACAAAAAAGCCTATCTATTTTCATCATTAGAAAAGAATGAAAATAAAGAACCACATGATTAAACTTGCTCATTTCTTTTTCATCTTCATCGTTGAGGATTACAAAGGAACTGTCCCTGATCTTTAGCTAAAACCAACTGCCCAACTTGTTCAGTAGATATTTTCCTCACTCAAACCAGGGAATTTTCCTCATGATTTTCTTCTTTCAGCTACATTGTCACGTTTTTCACTCTAGTGGGTTTTTCACAACAGCATTCAATTATGTGACTATTTCTCTCATCTTAGAAAAAAAAAAAAACCCCATCTCTAGAGACCACTTCCCTAACGCTATCACCCCAACTCCCTCCTTTTCTTTTTAATAGAAACAAATCGGGATTTTCCCGTACATGCTCTCTCCAATTTTCTTCCACCCATTCTCTGCTACATTCTGTTCATCAGGCTTTTGCTAACACCACCAGAACTTCCATGATCACTTCACGGATTGACCTGCATGCTGTGAATGGTCAATTCTCCTTCATCGTCGGACTGGACCTACAGGCAGCCTTAGACCCACTGGTATCCAGGGTCTTCCTTGGTATACTCTGTGACTTTGCTTCCAGGATCCGCATGTTTCTGGTTTTCCACCTTCCTCACTAGCCAGTCTTTGGACTCTTGTTGGTTTCTCGTCAAGGTACCCATTCAAAACATTCAAGTACTCCCACACTTAGTGTTTGGACCATCCTTTTCTGTCTAGCCACATAGCCTGTGTCATCTCATTCAGTTTCATAGCTTAAATACCATCTACTCACTGATATTTACTGACTTAGGCCTTCAGCTGTAACTTTAGACCCTGAGCTTCAGACTCTGTGTATTTAGCTTTCTGCTCAGACGCCTGCTCCTACATACCTCAAACTAAACAAGTAAAAGGCTGAGCTTCTAATATTTCCCTTAAACCTGTTTTACCCACAGTCTTAACATTTAAGCCAATGGAACTGGTTTCCTTCTAGTTGCGCATCTTTAGATTCCTCTCCTTGTCTCTTATCCTAAATTTTATCTTTGAGGAAATCCTATAGTTCTGCTTTCACCGTTTATCCCAGCTCATTGCCATCAGTTCTACTATGATGCCCCAAGCCACCATGATCGATCGCTTCTCTATCCAAGAAGCAATGGTTTCCTAAGTGATGTCCTTTATTCCTCTTCCCCTTCCTCCAACTACCTTCAGCACAGCAGCCAGGGAAATCAGGTCATATTGCCTCTTTCTTCAGACTCCAAAATCTGGCTGGGCTCGGTGGCTTACACCTGTAATCCTAGAGCTCTGGGAGGTTGAGGCAGGATGGCCACTTGAGGCCAGGAGTTTAAGACCAGCTTGAGCAACATAGTAAGACTCCACTCATACTCCCAGCTACTTCAGAGGATGAGACAGAAGGAGCACTTGAATCTACGAGTTCAAGGTTTTAGTGAGCTATGATGGTGCCACTGCACTCCAGCCTGGGCAATAGGGTTTTCTGTTCATTCAAAGTAAAACAGAGTTTTCTCTGAGATAGCGTCTTGCTCTGTCCCCAATGCTGTAGTACGCAGGTGTGATCCTAACTCACTGCAGCCTCTCTCTTTGGCTCAAAGATCCTCCCACCTCAGCCTCTGGAGCAGCTAGGACTATAGATGCATGCCACCACACCTGGATGATTTTTCAATATTTGGTAGAGTCAAGATCTTGCCATGTTGTGCAGGTTGGTCTTGAACTCCTGACATCAAGGAAGGAGTTTTCTTTCACTCAAAGGAAAAGCCAAATCCTTTGATAGGCCTTGTAGGACCCCACATGATCTGGGCCTCCTCCCCTTTTCTTCTCTGATTGTATCTCCTGCTGTGTTCCCTACGTCTCAGCCACACCAATTTCTTCCTGTGCCTTCAACACACGAATCAGACTCCCCCATCAGAGCCTTCGCAGCTGTTTCCCCTCCATCTGGTGTTCCCCCTCCATCGGGAATGTTCTTCCCCCAGATATCAGAGTGGCTTACTCCCTCTCATTCTTGTCTGCAGTCAAATGTCACATCCTCAGTGATGGGTTCTTTGGCTGCTCTCACTAAAATTGCAAATTTCAGTCCTACGTTTGTTTGTGTGTTTGTTTTGCCTCTTTTATAAGTTTTCTTTTTCATGATAGAAAAACTTACTTAATAACAGGGAACAATGGCTTGACCCAACAGAATCACATGTCATTGGCATAATACTAGCCTTCAGAAATGGCAGATAGCAAGAGAGACAGATTTTTGGTCACAGTCCTTTAAGAAATTTTAAGTTATAGAATACTAGGAATCATGGCCTAGGTATGTCGAATAGATGGAAGCCAAACTCTTCTCAGCTCTTTTCTTCAAATGAACCCAAAAGGAGCAGGAAGGATATGTTAAACAGGTGGTTGGATTAATGGATGGAACTTCTACTCTCAAAGCCATATACATTTGAGATACATTAATTTTAGTCTTTACTCTGAAATGAGAATGTGGGATTGAAGCTGGAACTTCAACAGAATTGATGGTCTTAGGAGTTCTTGAGGGTCTCCGTTCTCCTCCTTCAACTCTAAAACACTCTATGGAAAACTTCACAATTCATGAAGGATTTTCTAAATGTCTTCATTTTCTTGAAGTGTCTGTCACTCAACGGTATTCTCTGGAAAGGCAGAGATTTTAGGCTTCTACCGTTGAATCATTCACTCATTTACATTAAAAAAAATTCCTCAGTGAGCTGAACATTAGGATTCCCAAGATAAATAAGATATAATTAATCCCTGCCTCCAAAAATGTTGTCTACTGTGAAAGGTAAACAGAGGAACACAATCTCAATCCCCACACTGTTGCTAGTTTTAGGTCTTAACCACACATAAGATTTTTAAAATATAGATAAATAAATATATATATATATATGTATGTATATTTTGAGACAGGGTCTTGCTCTGTTACCCAGGCTGGTGTGCAATGGTGCAATCTTGATTCACTGCAGCCTATGCCTCCCGGGTTCAAGCGATTCTCCTGCCTCAATCTTCCTAGTAGCTGAGATTACAGATGTGCACCAAGATGCCTGGCTAATTTTTGGATTTTTTTTTTAGTGGAGATGGGGTTTCGCCATGTTGGCCAGGCTGGTCTCAGACTCCTGACCCCAAGTGATCTGCCTACCTCAGCCTTCCAAAGTGCTGGGATTATAGGTGAGTCACTGTATCTGGACTGATTAATAAGTTGTATGAATAAAATGACATATGATTTTTATTTGAATCTTTTTGTGAAAAATTCTTTTGTTAAGTATAATCAGGATCAGATGCAGTGGCTCATGCCTATAATCCCATCACTTTGGGAGGTTGAAGCGAGAGGATTGCTTGAAGCCAGGAGTTTGAGACCAACCTGGGCAACATAGCAAGATCTTGTCTCTACAAAAAAAAAAATTAAAAATTAACTGGGTGTGGTGGCATGCACCTGTAGTCCTAGCTGCTCTGGAGGCTGAGGCAGGAGGACCTTTTAGCCCAAGAGAGAGGCTTCAATGAACTGGGATCACACCACTGCACTCCAGCCTTGGGGACAGAACAAGACCCTATCTCAAACAAATAAATACATGCATAAGTAAATAAATGAATAAAACATAATCATTCTCTAGTTCAGTCATAGACTGTTATACCTGGATGAGCCCTTAGACCTTGTCTTGTCTAGTTATCTTACAGAGCTGAAGAATTTAAAGCCCAGGAATCATGTCTTAATAGCAATAATGATATCTATTATTTATTGGATGTTTCTTGTCTAGCAGACGCTGTGCTAAGCCCTTTGCATGCATTATTGCATGTAATATTTATGACTTCGTGGGTTGGATACTATTATTATCCCACTTTCCTAGATGAAGAAAACTGAGGCACATGGGGTTCTTTGCTCAAGTTCACCCATCGATGTAAGTGATGAAGCTCTGTCTTATTTGTAAAGCCCTGGTGGTCAGCAAAGGGACATGCCACACTTACCCGTAGTATTCCATAAATAAGTGACAGATTGAGATCTCAAACCCATTTTCTGATTCCCAGTCCAGTGCTTTTTAAAATCCATAACGAAATACTATTTTTGTTTCCAAAGTGTTTTCTGCGGTGGTGGTGTGTTTTGGTCTATTGACATGCCTGCATGATGATAGCTACTCTGGTAGTTCTCCTGTGGCCATCCTTTCTCATTCGTTTTTCAATGATTTAGGAATAACAGGAAAAACAGAGATGGAGTCACATCTTTATAACAATGTCAATACCCTCTTTCGTTTATGTGCCATAAAACTAACATTCTGTGGGGGAGCAAGTCATCTTAAAACGGTTCAGTTACACCAGAGCCATGAAGTAGCTCTACCACGATGTGTATTGCACACAACTGTTTGCACATAAACACATACTGTAATCAAAGAACAGTTTACCATAGCCAGAGAAAATGGTCATAAAAGTTTTTCCTTTCATTGCATCACTCAAAAAATCGTTTACTCTTCTTAATGACAGAACAATCTGTGTGTTTTTGCAATCGCAGTAAGTAGCTGCAGAAAGCATTGTGATAACATCAATGGAAGCACAGTATGGTAATGTAAAACTAATGAACAAGATGGCAATCTCGTTTTTCGGCAAATCATGCTTTGTGATACAGCACGCTCTCTCAATTAGTCTGTTTTCAGGGGCCAGAGAATGTGGGTATTGTGGCAAAGTGCACATTCCAGGATGTGGGACTCATAAGAAAGTTGGTTGCAATTGACAGATAATGTACCATGGCTGCACACAGGGTAAAAAAAAGAGCCACATGCTGACAAAATATACGTTCACTCTTTTGCATTTGTTTGTTGATTCTCTCATAATGATCAACAACATGGTTGAAACTGACTTGTTTTTAACAAAATAAATAAAGCAAGTAACTAGGTAAACAAAAATATCAATGAAAATTGTCACAATCACAAACGCCTCCTAAGTTTTTCTTCTTTCCAAAGTGGTGTTTATTCAGTGACTAGCAAGGCCAGCAAAACGCACAAACATCTAGACCGGCTTCCCATAGTAATTATCATTTCATCCCCAAGGTTGAGATTCAGATTTCCCTGCCTTGTGTACGGATCCAAATCTCTTAATAAATACTGAACTGGAGTCTTAATGAGAAGGGCTACAGAGTGCATTCAGACTCACTGCTCCACTGCAGTTGACCTGCAGAACATCAACGGAGATTGGGAAGAACCTTTTCAAAGCAAACTTTGGAGAAATATGATCTGGTTTGGCTGTGTCTCCACCCAAATCTCATCTTGAATTGTAGCTACCATAGTTACCGTGTGTCGTGGGAGGGACCTGGTGGGAGGTAATCGATTCATGGGGGTGGGTCTTTCCCAGGCTGATCTCATGGTAGTAAGTAAGCCTCACAAGATCTGATGGTTTTATAAAGGGGAGTTCCCTGCACACCTCTCTGTTGCCTGCCGCCATGTAAGACATCCCTTTGCTCTTCCTTCGTCCTCTGCCATGATTGTGAGGCCTCCCTAGCCATGTGGAACTGTGAGTCTATTGGACCTCTTTCCTTTATAAATTACCCAGTCTTGGGTATGTTTTTATTAGCAGCATGAGAACAGACTAATACACTGTACAAGTTGTGTGTTGCCTTAAAATAATTTGGGAGGTATGATCTAATTGGAGATTCCATTCAGATTTGGTTCAAAGAAAGCACTGCTCTGTAGGGGTGTCTTAATGACCACTTAGTTTTCTTCTCTACATTATGGTTTCTTTTAATGCACTTGTGGAACCACAGAGGAAGATGTTGAATATCGTTAGTGAATGTTGTCAACTAGCTGTAGACTGTTTTTTTTTTTTAATGTTTATATGCCAATTGTAGGAAATGGGGAAAAAATGTGTCTGTGTAAGTACAATTAACAACTATTTGGAATCTTACTGCCCAGGGGAAAGCACTCTTGCTATTTTGGTATAGAAATCTCCCACCAGTTTCACAAGGCATTTAAATTCATGACAATGAACGGTTTCCTTCCTTCTTTTACATATTCAGTCTTTGCTAGCACTGATGGGAACACTGACCCAAACAAGTGACATGTTACACAATAGAAAGAGGTATTTGGTAAGGCAGAGGAAAATAAGATGGTGACTCTTTTAGTATAGTAGAGTTATGCTAAAAGACGATCATCTTTTAGCAGATCCACTTTGTAATAGACGTCTTTTTTTTTTTTCTTGTAAATGTTTCGCCCACAGCTTGATTGGGAAAGAGAAAACCCAAGTGGAAAACGGAATCTGGGGAATGGTGAAGAGTTGAGTGATTTAGGGAGTGAGGGGGCATGTGAGAGCAGGGGAGGAGGCCTGGCTTGTGTTCATATACCTTGCCTCAAGGAATTCTCCATAAAAACCTGGAGGTGGTGATTCTCTGGCATCATTCTCTGAACTCTACTACGTGCCTGAAAATTTAATAATCAGGTTTTTCTTTTAATGGGCTAGACCTTCAGTTTACCCAAATGTTAAGGGCTTAGCAAAGAGTATGTACGTATTATTTACAAAGTTAATTTATTCCTCAAAAGATATTTATCTAGTGCTTACTCTGTGTGAGTCACTGTTTCATCACCGATACACAGACAAGATTCCTGTATGGTGGAAGTTCCTGTCAAGTGGTTGGATGTACACGGAGAGGAGGAAGAGAAGGCGAAGGCAGCAGGAGGCATTGCAGGCTAATTGAGATCATGCTCTACACACAGTCATGAACTGAGTTTTTCCTTAATTTAGCATAATATCATGAAGATCTTCCTTTGCTTCAATAAGCTCTTCATAAGCACTACTTCAGATGACAGCATCTAAGTGCTTTATTTCAGGGATGTTTCGTAATTTACACAACCATAAGCGAAATGTCAGGCCATGATGTTGCTTCCAATTGTTTTTAGATAGTTTTGTTATGATAATGAATTCATTAATAATATTTCTGTGGCCTTCTTAGGCTGCATTTTGAATCATCTGGGGTAAGTTGGATTATTGGGCCAAAGGAAATGCATCTTTTTTTAAGGTTTCTGATACGTGTTGGCAGATTTCTTTCCTGGAAGGGTTTCCTTCCTGCTTTTTCATATTCAGTCCTTGGTTGCACTGAATCGATTGGACTTGGTAGACTGGATGAAAGTGTGTTCTTTGCAGCGGTATTCAGAGCAGCTAATGCCACGCCGTTGCTTCTCCCCTGTCTCAAGCACAGTCAGGCTTCTCCATGTAAAGTCAGCTTTGTCCCCTAACATCTCAACTGACAGTGATCTTTCAGTTAACTCACACACAACGTCTCTTCTCTGGGGCACAAGGACATCTTTCCAGCAGTCTTACTCCTGTTCTCAATCTCAGCAACCAGAGGTCACTCTGGTGACTTGTCAGGTCAAAGAAGATACGCTTCATCAGTGATTCGAGGTCTTCATAGATTCGATGTCTTCATTGGTGATTCAATGTCTTTTATTTCATGAACCAGCATTTTCTGGTTCAAAAAATAAAAGTGAAAAAAGTATCTTTCTTTTTTTTCTGGGAATACCACTCCTTATAAGATTTAGTAATCAAAATGCAATTTATTCAGCGTTACAGTTGTATTAAGCATCATTTAATCTTGGGTGATTCAGAAGGTACGTGTGAAAACATTCTCTTGTTCTCTCAGGCCTTAGATGTGTCAGTCACTGTACCGGTAACAGCCTTCCTTTCATTAAAAAAAATCCTACTCACTCTCCAGACCCAGCTCTGTGCTCTCTCAGGTGAAGCAATCTCTACCTCTTCTCCCTCCTTCTGCCCTCTCCCTCTCTCCTTGTTTCCTTGTTGATGGGACCTAAACCAAAGCTCCGTTGTCCAACCTAACTTCCAATGTTCAGATCCTCTTTACCTCACCTTGCCAAGGGAACATTTAGCCCAACGTTAAACAAAACCAGCCACGGGGACATTCTTTCTCCTCAAACAGTGCTCAGCCTTCGGAGTTTTGTTTGAGATTTCTAGAATTCATCGTGAAAAGAGGCAATACAGATGAGACTGGAAATTCAGGATTTCATGTCGGTAGAGACCAGAGTTGGAGACAAAGGTTTGGAGCAGAGGTGAAGAGCTGATATTGTGAGAAGTAGCTACGAGAATAGCCAATATAGTGAGAAAGAAGGAATGAGGAGAGAACCACAAATGCCTTTGGAGGACATAGGAAAGGAAAAGGAACCTCAAAGAAGAAAGAGACCAGGAGAGGAAAAGATTAATCACGGTTCACGAAGGTGAGACAACAGTTGCAAAAGGAGGCAAATAATGGCAAATGTTGCGGAGAATGAGCTGTGAGAACAAGCTTAGGAAACTTTTCTGGTTTCTTCTGGATCAGACCTGCATAGTGTGACTTAGTTATCTTGTAGAAGTGATTTCTTAGACTATCACACATAACCATGTACACATTCAAGGGTAAGATCAAATTCCAAAGCCAGCTATAAGCGGAGGATTCTTTTCAATGTGTTTGAAACTTGTGCATGTACCAGGCTTGATATACCATATGGCTTCTTTCCTGTCAAATACAAATATTTGAATATTAAAATCAGGGAACCCTGAGAGATAAAAGTCTATTATCTGTAGTAAGGACAATAGTGACGTGATGAGTATTTTTTTCATTTTTGAGACAGAGTCTTGTTCTCATGTCCAGTCTGGAGTGCAGTGGCATGGTCCCAGCTCACTGCAATCTCTGCCTCCTTGGTTCAAGTGATTCTCATGCCTCAGCCTCCAAAGCAGCTGAGATTAAAGATGTGTGCCACCACACCCGGCTAATTTTTGTATTTTAGTAGAGACCAGGTTTTGCCATGTTGCCCAGGCTGGTCTCAAACTCCTGAGTTCAAGCAATCCTCCAGCCTCAGCCTCCCAAAGTGCTGGGATTGCAGGCGTGAGCCACCGTGCCCAGCCAAGGTGATGAGTATGCTTTTATACAAATGCTTCCCCAGGTATTTTCACACTGCTTTAGTGGACTCCATAGTGAAGTGGTTTGACTTATGCATGTGCTTTTGGGAGAGACAGGCCAAGTCTGTCACAGGTCTCAATGTAAGGTCGTTGACAATTTCATTTTAATCCATCCTGGACATCTCTCCATATCGCAGAATCACTGACCATGAAATTTGGCAGAAGAGACAATTTTGTTCACTGCAGGGCTGGCACTAACAGGATACAGGATATTACAGATCAGATGGAAAGCATTTTATTGCTGCTCCCTGGGAAAGCTCGGTGTTACCCAAAGTTATTTCCTACAACCTGTTACCTCACCTAGAAATCTGATCATTGTGGCTAAATCACTTATTTTGTTTTATATGGATAAAAATGCTGTTGACACAGGAGGCCTAAGGTAACCGGGAGATATAATTTGAGGGATACAGAAAGGCATCCCTCAGAGGAAAAAAGAAGGCTCACTTCATTGATCTCATAAAGCCTTAAAAAATCACATATTATTCACGTTTGGGGGGTGAGTTAAGGCGTTAACTCACGAACATGTTGATCTGATCAATTAAGGCTGTTGATAGCCTTCCCTTTGAAAACCTAAAATAATCAAAAGGATCAGGATCCAGTTAAAATGGTTTATTCATGCTCAAAGTGTGAGGGCAGCTGTCCTGGACACATGGACTTTAAGAGTGGACCAGTGCTCCCCACGTGGGGAAAATGAAGATCATTTATATAGACAAAAATGGAGGCTGACAGAATTACAACATTTTCCATGCGAAGGTTAACCTATAGATTCAGGATTTGATTGGCTGCAATTGATTACACTCTAAGGGAGTTGCTTAACCTTCTATTAAAAGAGGTAATCAATCAATCACAAGGGTCCCTATCGCCAACATCATTGAATCTAGGTTTGAATGAGGAACAGGGAGCCTGGTTCATGTGTAACAAGCTTATCCAACCTTGTGGCCTAGGACAGCTTTCAATGCAGCCCAAAACAAATTTGTAAACATTCTTAAAACATTATGAGATTTCTTTTTTGGCTATTTCTTTTTCAGCTCATCAACTATCGTTAGTGTATTTTATGCGTGGCTCAAGACAATTCTTCTTCCAATGTGGCGCAGAGAAGCCAAAAGATTGGGCACCCTTGCTGTATAGCATCTTACTCAACACAAAGGTCAGGAAGTCACCGTCATACCCCAAAGAAGAAAAGCAGCCGTATTATGTGACTCAGTTTCCAAGGTTTAACTTTTCCCCTTGGCATAATAACTCTAGAACTTCCTGAAAGTTTACTCACTTTTTACTTACTTTTTACAGTGTCCATGAGAAGGCCTGAAGACAGGGACATATTGATGGGAGGAAAGTTTGGGAAAGGCCCAGGGTTTGGCCAGGAAAGCTGTGAGCGCCCAGGCAAAGAGTGTGGTGTGGCTGGAGCGAGCACGCACCAGGTCAGGGGAGCACAATGATGCTGTTTGAAGAACATTCTCATCACCTCATTGGTTTTCCCCTTTCACTGTATATAATAGGCTTGTCCCACTGCAGAGAAGGATTGCTAAGAATAGTCTTTCTTTGGGCGCAGAAAAATATCGCATTCCCATTCATATGTGGGAGCTAAGAAAGTTGATCTCATGGAGGTATCGAGCGGAGTGAAAGATTCCAGAGGCTGGGAGGGGATGTAGGAGGGGGATGATGGCACGTAGGTTAATGGTTACAAACATACAGTTAGGTAAAATAATAAATTCATTTGTCTTTTTTTAACAAAGAGAGACAGGGTCTCACTCTGTCACCCAGACTGAAGTGCAGTGGCACAATCATAGCTCACTCACTGCAGCATTGGACTCTTGGGCTCAATGATCCTCCTGCCCTGGCTTCTGGAATAGCTGGGACTACAGGTGTGCACCACCATGCTCTGCTAATTTTTTTTATTTTTTGTAGAGATGGGGTCTTGCTGTGTTGCCCAGGCTGGTCTCAAACTCCTGGCCTAAGGTGATCCTCCTGCCTTGGCTTCACCAAGCACTGGAATTACAGGCATGGGCCATCCTACTGGGCCTAAGGAATAAGTTCTACTATTTAATTACAGAGTAGAGTTACCTGTAGTTAACAATACTATATTGTGTATCTCAGAACAGCTAGAAGAGAGGACTTAAAGTGTTTCCAACACAGAGAAACGATAGATACTCAAGGTGACGGACATTCCAAATGCCCCAACTTCATCATTCACAGTCCAAGCATGTAACAAAATATCACATCTACCCATAAGTATGTACAGATATTTGGATCAATAAAATTAAAAAAACAGATTTTAAAAAATGGGTGAGTTTTCCTGCATTTACAGAAGACAGTGGTGGGGCAAGCTTTGAGAGAGGCCTGACCAATATTCAAATACAATCTCTCTCACTTGAAAATTATAAAATTTGGGAGCATTCATTGCTAACATTTTTTGAGTTTCTTTCACCTGTTAAATTGGCCTATCTTCCTCAGAATGTTGTTCTAGGTTTCAGTGCCATCCTAGGTATTAAATACGACCGTCTGTATAATGCCTGACACTAATCAATGCTCTTCTTCTTTCCTTTTCACCCCAAACTGCCTCTCCTGCTAACAAAGATGAGAACACACGGAGGCTGAGGAAGAATACCAATGATGTCACTTTTCTCTGTCCTGCTCCTGCTGAAGATGCTCTCCTTGACTGCTTTGTGTGTGTGTGTGTTTCTGGAGGGTCCAGCCCCATTGGGAGGGGCTCCTTCTGCCAGACGCAGGGCATCTGACACCTGTGCAGTCATCCCAGGGCCTGAGACCTGTGCAGGTTTCCAGGGCATGAGACCTGTGTTTAAAAGAGTCTGGGCTTGGCTGACTCCTCTGCAATTGCCACCAAAACATGCTTAATAAGTTTTGAAATAGGAGCCTGGGATTTTCATTTTCGTTTGGATCCAAAAATTATGTAACTGGTCCAGACTAAAGGGCATTCATTTAGTGGCGTATTCCTATTCTATATGCAACTGCAGGCATTTCCCCCCTGCTTTTCAAAGAGGTATACCACTTGAAGGTGATGGCTAGGCCAGCTGCCTGCTATGGGGAGGACGAGGGGGTAAAATGGAAGAGACTCTTGGGAAATCATTTTTTTCTGGCACAAAAGAATAAAAAAAGCAATGAAAGAAACATCCTTTCCCTAAGGATTACTTGGTCAGTGAAAGCACGGTGGGAAGCTGGCATGAATGTTTAACTATATTCCTTCTCTACTTTACATTACATATTTGAAGCCTTAAAATATACATATTCACATATCCTGAAACACAAACCAAATAATACAGCTGCCAAAGGATTTGGATATTTTAGGACACATTTGTTTCTCTTACATTTTGTTGATGTCTAAACACAGACCTTTGAAGTGAAAATTCCCTTATCTAACTTAATTTAGTCACATCTTTACATTGACTATCTGGATAGTTTTTATGACGATTTATGCTGAAGCTTCGTTTTCAACCTCCAAAAGCAAACATCAAGACCCCTGTGGAGGATTTTTACTAAAGTGAAAAGATGCGGGTGATTTTAATCAACTTGGTGATTTATTTTGTTTTACCAGGAAATGGCTTCCTGACATGAATTTGCAAAGAAATCACTGTGCTTGTGACGCTGGCGACATCTAACCCGAGACCACGATTTGAGAGTCAACATGGAAGCCGATGTGAAGTGAGGAATGTCAGAGTCAAAACTAGCCCTCATGAACCAATTTGACACAGCTGATGTGTTCGTATAGTGACCTTGAAAGCAGTCGTGCTATGAAATATAAGGAAATGCTTTGTCAGAGACTCTTCATCTTCTATCGGGAGAAGTTTTCAAAGACCTTGAATAGCAAAAAAATGGCATCAAGATGACTGTGAACACAGGAGCCTCTGAGGATACACATCTCTCCTTGAGTCTTGGTGACACTGTCAGTCAAAGACCTACAGGGGCTGGCGCTGCAGGAAGAGATGGAAATGCGGCTTGGCATTGTCTCACCCCCGCCCCTACCGCCACCATGGCTTATCACCTATACAAAGGAGTTCAGCATTGAAGAAGAGAAAAAGGATCAGATGAAAAAATTTGATTTTGATATTCTCCTAGATTTCTGACCAGACTCAGGGGTTGAAATGCCAAATTACCATGTGAAAACCCAGTGGCAAGGTACTGCTTTCTAATTTAAAGCAAAACAAGAAACATTGCCACCAATAAACCCTTTACCATGGTTCAAAAAAACTTGGAGCATGGTATCATAAACCAAAGAAGTTTGGATAAGCATCTAAAATTTTAAATGAGTGAGGAGACGTGAAAGAATATTGCAAAGGATAAACTGCCATTTAATTGCCTGGCGTTATTATTATTAATTAAAATCAATTAAACTTCCATGTGAGGCTTGTGTCCTTTTCTGAGAAGTATGCAAATTGTTCTTAGATATAGTACTTAATTGGAAGAAAGAAGCAGTTTTTATCAGGGAAGGATACCAAACTGGGATTGACTGGGAACCAAGGAAACAGGATTACTGTGAAATGTGGAAAACCGTGATGATGGCTAAAGTCAATTCCCTGAAAACTAAAACAAAGTCCAAAGCAAAAAACAAAATTCCATTTCTAATTTAAAAGGGGGGATAGTTTTGCACTGGAATGCTGACAAACCAACAGGAGGCTATCAACTGGTTTGGAAAATGGAAGGCAAAGTTAGTACCATGTTGCTAGGCAACAGATTTCTAAGCCCTGCTCTCCTCATTTCTTAACGGACTGATGCTATGTTTTGGTTTTGCAAATACTGGCTATTTATTGACTTATTCATTGTGAATTAGAATGATTGGTCTCAGAATAAGACTGGCCAAGCCAGAAAAAGCACAGATGCAGTCAATTAGAATATGATCAGGAAGTCAAAAGTTGGGCACGTCATCAGGCATTTGCTCTGTGGGGTGAAACAATGGTTCCCTAATGCTACTCAGACAAAAGGGGACTTGGTGTGACCAAGACGATTCCTAGTGAGAAAGCTTCAGATCTAACGGAATTATAGATGGCCAACAAAAATTTACTGTGAAAGCTAAAATGGATAACTGGAAATGATGGCAGAGAGGCTGACAGGGAAGAAAGGCAAGGGTTGTCCTTTGGAAAAGGATCTGGGCTGTGTGCTCTGGGGTCATGGCCCACAGGAGGCTGCCCCTTGTAGGTCGGCACTTCACAAACACGCAAGATTGGCCACTGCCAGTTCTCAGGTGCTGCCTTCAACCCCATGACAAAGGGTGCTGCCAGGGGTCAGATAAGACGTGGCCTGATGGTTCAGCAAACAGGTCTGACTGAACGGGATGGAATCTCTGGCCTTTGAGATGAAAGGCCCTCTGGGTCTCTCTCATAACAGAGCTACTTCGTCAACTTTCCTAATGTGAAATCATACTCACAGCTAGAGGGAGGGAAAGAAAACACTTTTGGAGCTTGAGAAAAAGGGGAGGATTTGATTAATGTATAGCTAGGGAGTGAACCAGCTCTCAGGGAAAAGAATCTTTGATCAATGGTATGGAGAAGCATCTTTCAAACCTCCCAGATTCCAGCCACTTTAAAAGGAACAAAAAGAAGCTAATTCAGAGCACAGCTGTTGTTATTTAAAAACAAAATCAGAAAGAAAGAAGAGAAGGGGGAAAAATCGCAGTGAAATATCATCTCAAATGCATTTCCTGGAATAGCAACAAATGAATAATGTGCATCAAAATTCACCTCAAAACTGGAGGATTGCCGTGTAGGCCACTGTGCTGGAATACATACAGGTCTTCCGAGAGAGGATTCATGCATAGTTACTACTGGCCATCTTTTTCTATAACTGTGCTGTGTTTGTGCTAAAAAAAAAAAAAAAAAAAGCAAGTTGACCTATCAAATATTAGGAAGGAAACTAGCTCTTATCAGGGGCCTACTGTGTGCAAGACACTCTCACTTGGGTTATCAGATTTCAACAGTAATTACTTTTTTCTGGGAATTCAAACTGTATGAAATTGCTGAGCGAAAAATAGGGGTTTTCTGTCCTTCCATTAGCGACTGATGAGCAGATGCATTACAGAGGGCGAACAATCCTTTCACCTCACAGGCTCGAAGGGCACGTTTATCCCAATCAAAGGTCAGTTTTCATGTCAGCTCTTTCTAGAATCATATTTCCCTCTTTATTTATTTATTTTTTCTGTTTAATAGCCAGGCATTAATTTAAACATTTTTGAATGCCGGACTTTTCTCTTCCAATCTTATGAAGCAATGCACATACCGGCAAAAACAATTTTGTTTTTTGACTATTTGTGGTTTTACTTCAGAAGAGGTGTGGTGTCCAGGAGCCCAGGCTCACCTCGCTCCTCTCGCTTTGTGAGTCATCCATGGCTAGCTGCTAAAATGTTCTTGATGGCTGCTTTTCTCTAACTTTTTACTATCACTTGCTGTGTGTCTGGTTGAATTACCATTCCTACTCTCAAAAGTTTTAATGTGCTTCAAAGTTCTCCTGCAAAATCGCCAAATATTTGGCAGGCTATTCAGAAAAAGGAGCTCTGTCTGTATGCTACATACCTGTCTAGTGAAATGAGTCCGAATCCTAATCAGGAGAACTGTCACCTTGGAGAACTGTCTGTGATAAGAACTTTGCCGTTGCCAATTCTCTATCACCACTTGTCCTTCTGGATGTTTGATCTGTAGGCTATGTTAGGCTAAGTGCAATTACTAGGGAGAATGTAGTTGTAGTAACTAGTCCCATCACAGCCACCAGTCAAAGCCAGCCACAGAGTGTGACTGCAGAGGTGTGGTGACAGTATTCTACTTAATTAGCACTTCCATGACCCTCTCCTTGAAGCAGGTTCTCCAGTCTGAGTCCAAGAGAGTCCCTGTGTTCACAGAACCTCTTAGGTGTAGAATTTGTAGACGGAGTCCAGATTTCATGTTAACTGCCCTGTGCTACACCAGGTCTCAGTTCTGTTGACTTTTAGATGTGATCTCTGGTCCATGCTGGTCAGCGTTTCCCCAAGGACTTTCATATGGTTTTCTTCTCTGTTTCCTGGGGTTAGCCTTGTCACTGCACTGCTGAGAGGGCATTAATCATCGACAGCTCCCACTCTTTTATCGCCAGTGAGGATCTTTGACTGCGTGAAGGGGCTCTGGTTCATAACCAAATGTATTGATCAGAGCCTGCTGGAGTCTGGGCTTAATGTGTACGCTGAAATGGAGTTTGCCATTAAGTGTGGAGCTAAATAGTTCATTTTCTTCTGTGGGATAGAATAAAATTGCTCAAAGAAGCACTTGGGACGGAAGATCACAATAGCTGAAAAGCTGTGGAAGAAAAAAGTTTAGGTTTTTCAGAATTGATTACAATGTTTCTAAAGATGTTCTTTATCTTTTGACAAAATCAAACTTTCCATTTGGACTTGTCAGTGTTGCTTTCAGTGAAACCTATTTTTATGGTTCTTTTTGATTAATGGAAAGGCGTCATTTTCTTTTTCTTCACTGTAATAAAAATCAAGCTGTCTTACGGTCCCCTTCGAAACAGAAATTAAGGGATGATTTGAACAGAATATTAATACTGCTCTTTTCAACTCTGGGGTTTTACCCTGTCTTAATAAGCCAAATTTTAAGCTGATCTTCTCTCTAGAACACAATCTTCATTTTATGATTATATGAGTGTTTATGGGAGAAGTTGATCACAATCTTTCCTACATTCCTTCCATGTACAGATAGCAGGGAGAAGAAAGGCCACAGCTCATTCTTTTGTGCAGTGTGTGTGCTTGAATGGGCCAGACAGAATGCGCGATGAGATGAGTTTGGGCATCTCAATCATTTCCTAGTAGCTATTGTTGCAGTTTAGAATTCATGGGGCATAATTTTTAATTCAAGAATACAGAATAAATTTCTCTCTTCTAATAAATGATTTCTCAGTTTTCAGTGATAAGGCTTTTTAGAATCAGGCCACGATCTAAGCACACTAGGTAAGTATGCTTCGCTATACATTGATTTAATGTAATCCCATCCTACAGGAAATCTTAACACTTCTGCCAATCACGATGTCTTCCAGCAGCTCCGAGGCCTCCTCTAAATCCTTAGAGGGCATCAGAATTATTTTAATGGCTGGGGCTTAAAATCTCTACTGAGCATTCTAGGATTTTTCTGTCACTGTATTTGCACCAATGTATTCACTAAAACGTTATTTTTCAATCTTTTTTTCGTTATTAATCCCCTGCCCCACTGGTGCCTTTTTAATCTATTTTTTCCTCCAATTGTTCCTCTTTCCATGAAATTTTAATATCACAGATATGCTGTATATCTATGTGTGTACTGCAGCCCTCCATATAGCCACAAATCATAATAACCAAGATTGTTTTTGCTTCCCAGGAACCAATTTTCATTCCCCTGGGGTGATAGCGCACCCCAGCTTTAAATGCGTGTGCTAAAATATGCATATAAAACACGCTACTGCTAAGTAAATATTACATTTTATTTCCTCAATACACTATATGTGACTGAAGCCTTTTGAAATAATTGGCTACTGATTGCAATGTATTTAAAAACATTTTTAAAAATATCTATAGGTCTTTGGGGAACAGGTAGTATTTGGTTACATGAGTAAGTTCTTTGGTTCAGTGAGTTGTGAGATTTTGGTGCACCCATCACCCGAGCAGTATACACTAAACCCAATTTGTAATCTTTTATCCCTCACCCCCTTCCCACTCTTTCCTCCAAGTCCCCAAAGTCCATTCTATCATTCTTATGCCTTTGTGTCCTCATAGCTCAGCTCCCACTTATGAGTGAGAACATACGATGTTTGGTTTTTCATTCCTGAGTGACTTCGCTTAGAATAATGGTCTCCAGTTCCATCCAGGTTGCTGTGAAGGCCATTAATTTGTTCCTTTTTATGACTGAGTAGTCCATTGCGTGTGTGTGTGTGTGTGTGTGTGCACCACAATTTCTTCATCCACTTGTTGGACACTTGGGTTGGTTCTATACTTGTGCAATTGCAAATTGTGCTGCTATACACATGCATGTGTAAGTATCTTTTTTGTATAATGACTTCTTTTCCTCTGGGTAGATACCCAGTAGTGGGATTACTGGATTAAATGATGGTTCTACTGTTAGTTCTTTAAGGAACCTCCACACTGTTTTTGATAGTGGTTGTACTAGTTTACATTCCCACAAGCAGTGTAGATGTGTTCCCTTTTCACCACATCCACAGCAACATTGATTATTTTTGGATTTTTTGATTATGGCCATTCTTGCAAGAGTAAGGGGGTATTGCATTGTGATTTACAAATGGCCAACAAACATGAAAAAAATGCTTAACATCGTTAATGATCAGGGAAATGCAAATCAAAACCACAATGTGATTGCAATATACTTTTAATGAGTTTTTGCATGAAAACATGCGATTCAGGTTCACACGTTGTATATGCATCTCCTGCTGGTACTGTCAGCCCTGCAGCTGCTGGGCTGATGAGGGAGTGAGGATATAGCTGGATCCAAACAGGGCATCAGAAAACAGTTTTTGGCCTACAGTGAATGCTCAGAATTTAGCTCTATCCGCTGTGGAAGTGAAAGTGACTTCAGCTAAGTGTCATGTGCACATTGCACTCTGTTTTGTAGCGTCGCCACCATGGCTCAAGGTAAAAAAGTTTTTTCTTCCTCTCAACCTTCCTCCTAATCTTTTCAGCTTGTTCTTGACACCTTCAATCACAAAGGTACAGTTTCCCTTTTTCCACTTCACTTCAGTAACACTGAGTTTTGGTATCAAAGAGGGCAAATACAAAACAATAGGAATAAAAAAGGTGATAGAGAAAGTGAGGAAAGAGAGAGGAAAAAATGGGAGGAGACACTAGAAAAGGCACAGATGAGAGGTGGCGTCGGAAACAGGGGGCTGGATGGGAAGAGGAGGAAGAGTTTCACTGTGGTCTGGGGATTGTTCTATGCACCTGTAGTGAATCACAGCATCTTTCCAACAAACCATTGCTGATCCAACATCCTCCTTTTACAATGGGGGATAGAGATGACGAAGAAGGTGTTACCGGAAAAGGGTCCCAATCCAGACCCCAGGAGAGGATTGTTGGATCTTGTGCAAGAAAAAATTCAGTGTGAGTCCATAGAATAAGTGAAAGCAAGTTGATTAAGAAAGTAAAGGAATAAAAGAATGGCTACTCCATAGACAGAGCAGCCCCGAGGGCTACTGGTTGCCTGTTTTTATGGTTATTTCTTGATGATATGCTAAACAAGGGGTGGGTTATTCATGCCTCCCCTTTTTAGACCATATAGGGCAACTTCCTGATGTTGCCATGGCATCTGTAAACTGTCATGGTGCTGGTGGGAGTGTAGCGGTGAAGACGACCAGAGGTCACTCTCGTGACCATTTTGGTTTTAGTGGGTTTTAGCCGGCTTCTTTACTGCAGGCTGTTTTATCAGCAAGGTCTTTATGATCTGTGTCTTGTGCTGACCTATTTCACCCTGTGACTTAGAATGCCTTAACCATCTGGGAATGCAGCCCAGTAGGTCTCAGCCTCATTTCACCCAGCTCCTATTCTAGATGGAGTTGCTCTGGTTCACATGCCTCTGACAAAGGCACTTAGAGGAAGCTTCAATGACTTGCTCGTGTTTACACAGCTACTAACCGACAGAACCAGGATTCAAACCTAGAACTCCAGGGAGTCTGTGTTCAACACCACGTGCCTCTGTTTTTACAACAAGAACCCACCAAAGCCCCGCCCTCTCCAAATTCCCCAGTACTGAGTGCAACTGCCTGAAACAGTGTTTTTCAAATTGTCCTTTAGCAGGGCTCTTGAATGTTGTTGCTCAGCCTTTACTGTTTCAAAGAATCCCCCAAGGATTTCATTTAAAATGCAGATTCCCATGCTCAATGCCAGAGAGACGTAGATGCAGAGCCTGGAAACCTGCCATTTTAAAGGGCACTCCCAGTGGTCTTCAGTGTCCTCGGGTGGCCTTTGTACCCCCTTCTAAGTTCCACTTCACAAAGAGCCACTCCACTTTGTGTGTTGCGTGGTTAGGCTTCTGCCCAAGATTCCCTTCAAAGAGAAGACTGTTCAGCCTCCATGAGTCAGAAATCCACTGGTCTGGCCGGATGCAGTGGCTCACTCCTGTAACCCTTGGGAGGCCAAGGCGCGTGGATCACTTGAGGTCAGGAGTTCAAGACCAG
This sequence comes from Cacajao melanocephalus, assembly GCA_963573385.1. Classification (NCBI taxonomy): domain Eukaryota; kingdom Metazoa; phylum Chordata; class Mammalia; order Primates; family Pitheciidae; genus Cacajao; species Cacajao melanocephalus. The sequence goes on along the minus strand of CAUYLG010012816.1, from coordinate 281 downwards.
CCTGACCAACATGGTAAAACCCTGTCTGCACTAAAAAAATACAAAATCAGCCAGGCATGGTTGTACGTGCCTGTAATCCCAGCTACTTGGGAGGCTGAGGCAGTAGGGTCGCATGAACCCAGGAGGTGGCTGCTGCACCATTGCACTTCAGCCTGGGCAATAAGAGTGAAACTCTGTCTCAAAAAAAAAAAAAAAAAAAAAAAAAAAATAAAATAAATGAAAATAAAAGAAATAAATAAATAAAAGAAAAAAGAAAAATAAAAACCCTGGTGGTACAGGTT
>CAUYLG010012815.1:0-12096 GCA_963573385.1 Cacajao melanocephalus | reverse complement strand
GCAGTTTAAGATGACACTTTTAAAATAAATTCTCTCCTAATGATGACTTGAGCCCTGCCACTCAATGGGAGAATCAGCAGAACCTGTAGGATCTTATTTGGAATTGACATTCTCTATTGTAATTTTGTTCCTGTTTATTTTCAAATTTTCTTTTTGTTTCACTGGAAAGGAAAGATGATGCTCAGTTTTAAACGTTAAAAGTGTACAAGTTGCTTTGTTACAATAAAACTAAATGTGTACACACACACACACAAAAAAAAAAGAGCAGCTAGGTGAGTGCCTGGCTCTAGTGGCCACAGAGCAGCCTCCAGAAGTGCAGCTGCTTGCTTTTATTCAGTGCAGGCACAATGCCAAAAGCCTGGAGCAAACACAGCCTGTAGATAGTCAACATTTACTGTTCCCCACACTTGGATAATGAAAGTTTAGTTCCTGGTCAACATAAATAAACAGGCCTGTTTAAGATAAATTCCCTTACACTGCCTTGTACCTACTCCTTGCCTTCTGCCTCAGGGTTATAGAACAGCTGCCTTCAGCTCTTCTCCCCTGGGGGCCTACAGAACCTTCCAACCTCTCAAAAGGTTTGCCTCCTTTCCCTGTAGTTTTTCCCACCACTCCGACTGATCCCCAAAACAGCTGGAGGCAGAAGCTCCTGAGAAGGCATCACCAGGAACCACCCCAAGAGGAGGGTTGAGGGAGTGAGGTCCCTCCAAGGCACTAGTAGATGAGGTGATACCTTTGGGATGCACTAGTAAGGGCAGACGGGTGGTTGCTCCAAGGCCATCTCCTTCCATCTCCTCTCCCAACTCAGGCTCATAGCCTTGTCCTGAGGCCCAGCTGGATGGGCAGAAGGCATCCTCCCATGCAGGGCACGCAATCTGCTTCCCTGCATCAGAGCCCTCAGCAGCACCATCCAGTTGGACAGACATAGACGGGCCAGATCAAGTCACAGGGGCAAGAGGTTCTTGTCCTGGAATCCTCAGCCAAACGCCTCAGAACACTGGGATTAGGTCCCCCAGGAGCAGAGGATTTCCACACTTGCCACCCTTGCAGTTCTCCACCCAGAGAGTACACTGTGGAAACAGCTGGTGCTTCCCCCAGAGCATGGAGGGTCCTGCAGGGAGGACACAGGAAACCCCGGGACCTTGAAAGTCACCCATCCTAATCCACCCCAGCATTGCTTCCTGCCCTCCTCTGCCTACCTCCACCCTCCAGGAACAGTTGGGCATGGATAGTGGAGCCTCAGGACCTGCTCTGCCCATCAGAGAAGACCTTGCACTACCAGCAGCTCAGAGGAACCCCCAGGTCTGCAGTGGGGAGAATCCTCACTCCAGGGGGACTGGCCCAGTCCTGAGAGCAACGCAGGTGGCAAGTGAGTTCTGAGATTCCCACACGTGGCCTGCAATCCACAGGAATTCCTGCAGCCAGTGACCCTGTTAATCCTGATGGGTGGAGTGACCACAGCTGGAGGTGTTGACTATATTAAATACCAATTATTCAACCGTCTCGTCTTTAGTCACATGGTAACTGGATAAGGCGGATGTAACTGAACTCAGGTCCAGCTGCTTGTGGCTCTAACAGGAAAATACACAAGAGGTGAGTTATGAAAGGAAAGCAGCTTCATTCAAATACCAGCAGTTGAGGAGAGGGCTGGGCTCAAGCCTCAAGAAACCATCTCAAATTTTTAGGCTGACAAAGGGTTGAAAAGTGAAATCTTGGGCTGGAAACATGCAGGAGCGGCACAGGGTGCAGGTCTGGATGTCTTGTTCCAAGGGCTCTCTTGAAATACTGCCCACCTGGAGTTCTGGCTGGCAACATCTCAACTGTGGGCAGATTACAGATGATCTGTCTTGAGGTGATCTCCAAGTGGAGGGAATTCCACAGCTGGGCCTCCATGCCTGGCTTGTTTCAAGAATAGACCTTGGAGTTTCTAAGCAAGAATATAGTTATAATAGATACATGCGCATATGCGGGTCATGAGGTCATGGTGAAGGGAGTGCTTGGTGTGAGAGGAGGGGAAACAGTCTTCAAGTACACCTCAAGGCTATGGCTGTATTTTAAGACTAAAAAAAGTTTCTATAGTTTATTTCAAGGTTACATCTTAAGACTAAAGAGAAAGGAGAAAAAAAGGAATTTTGAAATGCATTTTGTAGCTGAAATACTGAGTAACGATATGAGAGGTTTACTTCTGGAAGTCAAGATGTGAGTGTGAAGACTCACACCTGCCACCCTGCTGTGACGCGGACGCTGATGCTGCACACTCGCCCATGTTGTGTCCACTGCCAGGACTGGGTGAAGAAGGCAAAAGAATTTCAGCACAGGTAGGTGCACATCAGTGACAGTGCAAGACCACGTAGTGGAAATTGTGAGTCACCCATGCCTCTTTTGAGGGTGGAAAGATGGAAGGTGGGACCTCCTAGCCCAGACTGGCACCCTGACATACTGGACTCCTTGAGGCTCCATAGGCCACAGTTCTCTGAGGGCAGCAGGCTGGGTGTTCCTTGGGAAGGGCAAGAGGATGCCCAAGTGGATGCCTGGTGATTGCTTCTCAGCTTCGATCCCATCTCAATACACAGGCACACAGGCAAGGTTGACAACAGGAGAAACTGGGTAGGGGCAGAAGAGGCTCCACAGAAGAGCAGCTTGCCTGAGTGGGCTCTGAATCTGCTAGGTCAGAGAGGAGGAAACCCACACATAGTGTCTCTGCCAGGCCTCTAGCCTCCCCTCCCCACTTCCACTCCCTTAGCAATACCTAGGGGCAGGGAGGTTACTGTGCCAGGACTCAGGCACAAGAACCTTCATCAGGCAACAATGATGAGGGTGGCACCATATCCATGTCCGCTAGCAATTGAAGCTTTGTCTGGAAACCACCTCCTTGACCCCACTTTTCACACCTGAGCCCTCCAAGCCACAGACAGACATACAAGCGAAGGGCCAGGCACAGGTGTCAGGCTGTGTCATTGCTGGGCCCTGAGCCTCCTGGAGAGGCTCTTGCAGTTTTTGGCTTGCATGTGGTTGCTGCTTCTGTATTGGAGAAGATCCCTGAGTCTGAGGCCAGATCCCTGTCTCACCCTCTCAGGTGACCTTGTGATTGCTCCGCAGGTATTTGCTTAGATTTCTTCTCAGGACTATCACTTCTTGTAGACAGTCAAGTTCCTCTTTCTTCTCAGAGTTCAGCCTGGGCAATGAGGTGACCAAACACCCTGTGAGGGCAGAGGCCTCTTCAGTGCCAGTTTATGACTCCACTCCTTGCCACCTCCAGAGATGGGAAGTGGCACCTCAATCCATGATCCACTAATTCCTGTGGCCCTTACCTTCTCACGTGCATCAGGAACCTCGGGGGCTGTGGAGGGAACCCAGGATGCATGGGCGGCAGTGGAGGCTTTGGGAAAACTGACCAGGAAGCCAGGGAATGCATCTCGGGTGACTAAAAGTTTTTTTGCTACTCTGCATATGTGGGAGAGAGACCCCAAAAGATTTTTAAAGACCAATTATTTAGCAACCAACCTATTTGACTGAGTCATGGACATGGAGAGGATGAATGAACATTGTCTTTACCTACGACATTTCTGAGGACTCAAGACCTCCATCCATCAGGTAAGCCCCATACCCAGAAAGACACCCACTCCTCCACCTCCTTACTTTTTGTGTCTTTTCACCCTTTACATCCTCATCCCACCCTCTGGGTGTCTTACCATTTTGGGATCTACTAATCCCACCCTCTGTCTCCTTCCAGGTGACCAGAGCCGGCAGTGTGTGTCACATGAGAATGATTCCAGGACCCTCAGTGATGAGGAGCATCACGTTGAGGTCAGTGTTAGGAGCTGCCTGATGAGACAGATGTCTCCTCCACGGTGAGTGCTGAGCTCATGGAACCCTTAGATCCTCCCTGTTCCTTGGTGTGTCTGTCTTCAATCCCATCACATAGGTCATGGGCACCTGATGCGTAATGGATACTTAACTGGTTCATGCCCCCTGGCCTTTGATGCTGTGTTGGGATGTTTTCCTGGCCTCTATATGAAGACTCTTTCTTCTCTCATCATATTACATCTCTCTCCCCACCCCCAAGAATGTCCTCTGACCCCACACCCTACACCAGCACCTGCATGTGTTCCGTATGTTTCTGCCTCATTTCCCCTTTTCATTCCTTACTCTTGACTGTGTCACGTTTTCCCCTCAGGTGAACAGACACAATAAAAGACCCTCCCATTCTACAATGTGACCATCTGCCCTTCAGGAGAGGACACCAGGGGAGCTGTGATGGAAAATCTACTCCCCTCCCCCGACACCCCCACCCTCTGGCTTCCTTCTGTATCAGCACCACTCCTGAACCCCCATTCCTGATTGTCAGAACTTTTAACATAACTAAAAATGAAACACAAGTGCATCTGCATTATGTGTGGGTGCTCTCTTGTTTACTGTATTTGGGGTGAGGTTATTTTAGCGCATGGTCCAGGGTAAATTCCTGTGAGGCCTGGGTGCCCTGCTGTGAGGTCAGAGGGGGATGGGACTAAGACTGCAGAGCCCTGGCTTCCCACTACCTGCCAATTGCTGGCCCTTTGTGGGGGTCTCTTGTGCTTTCTCTGGCCCGAGAGAGGCTGGGGTGTTTCTGATCCTGGGGCACCAGTTGGGGGTGGGCAGTATTTCCAGGGATGGAGTGTGCCTGGGCACTGGTGGGAAGCTTGGGTGTCTCCTCCCAGGCTCCTTCGGTGCCTCTTCATGTGTTCCTTCAGATTATGGATGTTGAGCACCCAGGCCTGGTGCCCCCACTCCCTCCTGCCCTTCCAGCAGGGCCTGGTTCGGCTCCCGCTGCTGCTCCAGCAACTCCTCACTTCAGCGAGCTCGGCTGTATGGTGGGTCCTGGGGCCTGGTGAGGAAAGTTAGGGAGGGAGCATCAGCCAGGGCAGAGTGTTGAGGCCCTGGGAACCTGTGCTGCAAGGTCTGGAGGTAAGGAAGGAATTGGACCTCCCTTTCTCCTTTTCTAGCCCATTAGCTTAAGCCCAAGGAGCTCCCTGTCTTGGGTATACGCCTCTGGGGGAGCCGATAGAGATCCCTGTTGAGGGACTTTATCTGGATGCCTTGAACAAGGATAAGGGATCCCTGGAAAGAGATGAACAGCTGTCGCTCACCAGTAAGAAATAATTAAGTGTTAGATGAGAAGAATCCCTGTTCAAGGACTTTGTGGACTGTGCTGCTGTGGAGAGGGCAGAGGGTAGACAAAGCCCTGATGTCTGAGCTGGGGTGGAGGCAGGAGCTGGAGCTGAGAGCTGGAGATAGACAAGGAGCTTCAGGAGTGGGGGTGGTGCACGGTGGGATTCAGAGGGATTTTCCTTACTCTAATACTGATCCTTTTTACCTCCTCCACCCCCATGTTTGGTGCCGCCTACCTTTGGGGGTGACCTCATCTTCTCATTGCCCCTGGAGCTGTTCTGCTCTTCTATGCTTGCCTTGGGGATTTTGGAGTAACATCTTCAGGAGCCCTGAGGTACCAGGGACCAGAAGGTCAGGAGGAGCCAAAGGAAACAGCACCGAGAGAGCCAAGGCAGAGGCAGGACCATGGTGGGTGAGGCAGGGGCTGTCTGAGCTGCCCAGCAGCCACAGGAGCTCCAGGCCTTGGCCTCACTTAGGCGCCAGACCTGTCACAGCCACTGCCCCCATCCTGTTCTGCTGTCCCCATCCTGTTCTGCTGTCCCCAGTGGCCCTCCCAGCCAGGCCCCAGACAGGAGCCAGAACAACTCCTGTTCCTGATCTGAAAAATGTTCCCGCCAGTTTAGGTACAGCTTGCTTTAGAGCCCTGGGCCCGGCCTTCCGCAGGTCTTCTGTCTGTTTCTCTTGGCATTGTGTCTCTTCTCACTTACTCTCCTGAATTCTGCAAGGGAGGAATTACATCACTGGGTTGCAGATGAGAAAACTGACTTAGATGTACATTCAGCACTCACTGGGCAAGTGTCTACCAAGGCCAGCGGTGGTCCAGATGTGTACAGGACTCCACAGCTGGTTGGTGAAAGAGCCTGGAAGTTTCATGTCCAGGTCCAGGTCCACCTGACTGGAAAGCTCATCCTGACTTTGCCTAAGTACTGATTTCCCCTTTGCAGGGGAAATATCTTTTCTGTTTTTATTTTTGAGACAGAGTCTCACTCTGTCACCCAGGCTGGAGTGCAGTGGCATGATCTCGACTCACTGCAACCTCCACCTCCTGGGTTCAATCAATTCTCCTGCCTCACTCTCCTGAGTAGCTGGTATTACAGGCATGTGCCACCATGCCCAGCTAATTTTTGTAATTTTAGTAGAGACAGGGTTCCACCATGTTGGTCAACTGGTCTTGCATTCCTGACCTCAGGTCATCCACCCGCCTTGGTCTCCCAAAGTGCTGGAATTACAGGCATGAGCCACTGAGCCAGGCAATGCAGGTATATCTTTTAGTGTACTTCCCTTTGTTACTCTTTGCAGACACCGCATTCTTTGTTTCCTTTTCTTTTCTTTTTCTTCCCTTTTTTTTTAACAGACTGAATGTTTGTGGCATCCCTGTGTCGAGTAGGTCTACTGGCACCATTTTTCAAGCAGCACGTGCTCACTGCATGTCTCCGTGTCACACTTCGGTCATTCTTGAAATATTTCAAACTTTATCATTATTATACCTGTTATGGTGACCCACAGTCAGTGATCTTTGAAGTTACTCTTGTAATGGTTTTCGGGTGTCATGAACCACACCCTTATTAAATGGTGAACTTAATGCTAAATGTCATGTGTGTTGTGACTTTCTCCACCACCTGGCTGTTTTCTCGACTCTCTCCCTCTCCTGGCACCCCCTATTCCCTGAGACTCAACAGTATTGAAGGTAGGCAGATTAGTAACCCTACAATGCCCTCTATGTGTCCAAGTTAAAGGAATAATCGATCCATGCCACAGACTTCATTGTCTTATTTTGAGAAATTGCCAGCAGTTTTCAGCAACCGCCCTCTTGACCAGTCAGCAGTCATCAGCACTGAGGCAAGAGTCTGCAGCCACAGAAAGATTAGGATTAGCTGAAGCCTCAGGTGATTGTTAGCATTTTTTAGAAATAAAGTAATTTAACATTAAGGTATGTACATAGCTCATTTAATATATAATGCTATTGTACACTTAATGGACTACAGTAGAGTGTAAATATGACTTTTGTATGCACTAGGTAAACAAAAAACTTGTGTGACTTGCTTTGTTGTCCTGGTCTGGAACCAAATCTGCAAAATCTCCAAGGTATGTCTGTAATTTCCCTTTCCCTCTTCCTGTTGTCTAAGAATGACCTTGTTTCTTGCCCTGTCTAGCCCTGCATGCTGTAGGGGTTTGTCTTCTCTGGTAGGTCTGGGTACTTTGTATCCCTTGTAACCTTGGATCATGGCATATGACACTGGTACAGGCCTCAAGCACTATTGGACTAGTGAGCCTCCCCCCACTCCTCCTGAACTAGAACCGAAGCTCTGTGCACACACGGTGCATGCGTGAGCCTGTGTGGAGATGTTGGCTTCCTGCAGCACATTCTGAAGGGATGTCCTGTTGTGAGTGGAGGGCATAGCCACAGGCCCCTGGGCAGAGAAGGGAGTAGATGACATCAGTTGATCATCAGGACAGAGGAAGGTCCTCAGACAAAAACTCATGCCTTAGAAGGCAAAACTGCCTGAGAGTGGACAGCTGCCAGCCAGCTTGCTATCTGGCACATTACTCTGTACTGGGAGGGAAGATGGCCTCTGCCATGGTGTGGGGGTCCAGGACCCAGGCAGGGAGGCCTTCCTAGCAGTCAACACTCTTCACAGTTGGGAGCTGAAGCACCCCTCACGAGGCCAAAGACGTCATGCTCCTCATTAGCTGACTTGTTCCCATTCAGCAGAAAAATTTTGTAAAATTTTAGGGGAAAGGGACTTTCCCTTTTGACTCTTAGTGCTAGGGTTATGCATGACTCATACTTGCATTGTGATGTGTACACAGCTTAAAGTCTTAATTATTAGAATATGAGAGGCCCAAACTACTGTTGTTATAGATATGTGAAGCTATATGCATAAGGTTAAACAACCTGCCACCAATTTACATTGAAGATAAAATAATCACATTGGTAAATTTAAAACAATATTGGCAGCCATCTAGGAAAAACAAAACAAATGAGACTTTTGAAAGACAACCTAAATGATACACTAACAACAATCCTTTTTGAAAATGACATTTCAGCCATCTGTGTTTCTGCTTTAGGTTATAACTCCAAAATGGAGTAACCCCCAGTAATTTACAGTAGGGAGCCCTAAGACACAAAGAAAGGCATCAGCAGACCCGAGATCTGGAGTGAGCGCACCCCTCCCTCAGGGTCATGAGTGAATCCTCTAAGCCCCTCCTCCCTCAGACACTCCATCAATCATCAGGAGGTCCACACAGCACTGAGACCCAACCACCCCTCCATCCTCACCGCCATGGACAGAGCCCAGGTGAGAGCCACCCCTGCTCCTCCTCCCTCATCTCCCACAGCCTCAGCACCATTGTCAGCCTCGAGTCCACCAGGAATGAGCTCATCATTGCCTTTCCCTGTTAGTGTCACTCATGCTGGGTCCCTCCAATACTCTGCATTCACATCCCCACAAGGCCCACAAAGCTCTACACACCCCTATTCTGTCCCTCCATTCCCTCTCCCCAACTCCAGAAATCTTTCCACTGTGCCCCCTGGAATTATCAGTCCATGATCAGTTAAAGCTTTACAGAGCATTTATCAGTATGTTCAGGAACCTGGGTCTTCCTGAAGACATGGCTCCTCCTAAATCTTCCCACATGGGGGAGTTTCCCCAGGAATCCTGTACCCTGGGCCCAGAGCTATGGTGCAGTCCTTGCTCTTCACTGTGGTTCTCAGATCTTTCTGCCCCCCGCTCCCTAAAACCCCTAAGCTGTCATCAGTTTATGGTCCCACTCCCCTCACTGCAGGCATTCCCTATGGGTCCCAGCCCATTACTCTCAATCCTGACTCATGCCTCCTGGTTCACTGTCACCCTCTCCAGCAGGGCTGTCTCCTTGATCAGTGGTGACCTCAACATATGCAGATGTGATGGGCTGAGTGATGGTTCCTAAAGTCCAATCTCAGTTCCTGGGACTTATGAACAGGTTGCATGACATGAAAAATAAACATTATTCATGTAATGAAGATTAAGGACCTTAAAATAGGGAGATTATCCAGACTATCTGTGTGGGCCCAATCAAATCACATGAGCCATTAAAAGCTGGTCTGGCTGGAGTCAGCTGCTGCAGAGGAGGAAGGCAGAGGAGACACAGCAGAGGGGAGGTCAAAGGTTCCAAGTGGGAGGATTGGATGTGCCTTAGGGGCCAATTGTGAGGACCCGAGAGAAGGCTCGAGGAGTCCGAGATGACAGCCAGCAAGGAAGTGGGGACCTCAGTCCTCTCTGCACAAACTGAATTCAGATAGGAACCTGAATAAGCTTGGAAGTGGATTCTTCCCCAGTCTCCATGAAGGAACACAGACCTGCCCATATCTTGATTTTACTCCTGTGGGACTGTGTTGGACTTGCATCCCACATGGCTGTGACATGATAAATAGGTGCTGTTTAAAGCCATTGGGCTTGTATTAATTTTTATGGCAGCAATTGACACTCATACAGCAGAGAGGATGCCCTCGTTCCCTGGCCTCTCAGAACCTGGGACTCTTCTCTTCCATGACCTTCTCCTCTCTCTGTCTTGGACCCACACCCTTGTCATTTTCTCAGTCTTGTCACAGCCAAGAACCCCAGCCCTTCCATACTCTCCATCTCACACCTCCCACTCTCTGACCATCTTTCCACTCATCCCCTTGCAGGGTGAGCACAGGCTCTGAGGACACAGATCATTTTATTGTACGCGGTGATGTAATATCAGTGAACCACACATTGCCTATGTGCCTGCCTTCCAGGCTTGGAGTCCACCTTGTAGTATATCAGTTCCAACAATCCTTCCACCCCGCTGGGATTCCCAATCTAGTGATCCTGCCATCTACTCACTGTCCCTCACCCTTGGTGTCCTCTCCTCCCTCCTCATCCATTTTGAATTCTATGGTAAATAATTTCCATCCCTCCCTTGCCTCTCCCTTGTGTTGTCACACTCACCTGGCAAAACTACACAGCTGGTGAGTTACACATCTGCCTGTGCTGCACCTGTCCCCATGAGCTGCAAAAGGCTGGAGAGCAGCACACAGCACGCTGATTGGTCTCTTTAAATTTAGGATTCCAAACCTCATGGGGAGCCCCCACCATGGCCAGCAATCACCCTCTCCCTGCATGGCTCACCCTCAGCCTCCTGTCCTGGGTGACTCTTACACACCTTCTGTTTGTGCTCACACATCCAACATTTCTTCCCCATTCTTACCTCAGCTGATGACATTGCTTCCTACTTCACTAGGAAAACTGAACCCAGTAGAAAACAACTTCACAGATTCCACCACTGTGTGCTCATGCATTTGCAGCTGCACCGCATGCCAGGCATTTTATTATGTGGGAGACTGTTGTGGGTGAACCATTCTGTCCTCAGCCAGAGCCAGTCCCTCTTCTGATGACCCAAATGTCATCCCTTCTCATCTACTTAAAGGTGTCAGGTTATCAATTAATATCTTGTTTTCTCTTTCTCATCACCCTTTTTCCTCTCTCCCCACTGGATCATTGTGGCAGTCATGAGAATGCACATCCCAGCCCCTCAGCTAGAGGAAGCACAACTGGTGATGGCACCAGCTCTTGAAGCCTGAAATCTATTGCCACATTTGCTCTGAGACCACACCTACCCTGGTCTTTTCCAACCAATGATTGAGGAAAGCAGGGCAGAAACTAAGGCAGGAACATTTCTCCTCTGAAGGCTGACTGAAGCTCCAGGGCTCCCTGCCATCCTCACTGAACTTCCCTTAGCCTGAAGAGGGTCTAGGATGCTTCCAGCTGACCTTCCTGCCCTCTCTCCTTCACTGGGGCTCAGAGTTGCATTGTGGTCCCTGCATTTTCTGTCTCTTTCCTGAATTTCTCTCACATGTATTTTCCCCCAGTAAATCCTTGCAAGTTTAATACTGTATTGGGGTCTGCTCCTCAGGGGACCCTAACTAACACAAGTGGTATGAACGGTCATCCATGAAAACAGGCAAAAATGGGAATTAGAAATAAGCTTGCCCACTGCCTGGCAGGCCAAGAGGATGCCACGTGGGTTGGTAGGGGACATAGAAAGTCCACGGCACAAGGCGTAGCTGAGCTGCTGTGGGTCTCCCCAGTGCTGAGCTGAGAAGATGCCCTGGTTAGGAGAAGCTATGGCAGCTGCGGTGATAGAATGCCCTGCACAATAATGAAGGGGTTGGGGAAAACCTACAAAGACAGTGGAGAAGGCTGCTTACTGCACGTCTGTGCTGATGCCCTATAAAAGGATCATAAGAACCTGCAGATTGTTAACAGCCATCACGGGCTACATGTGACAGCCTCTGCAGTGTCTCATGGAGAGGCCTTTATCTCCTGTAGTGAAAGGGCAGATAGCATGGAATTATAGTTGAAAACATCACTTCAAGGGCCACAGTGCTCCAGAGATGTTTGACACTCAGCCAAGGCAGGCCTATTACAGTAAAGTCAGAGCCCTGGTGGGGAAACCTGATATTCCACAAACTGGAACAGGGTTATCAGATGGGTGCCCTGCAGGATCCTCTGGGCATGCAGAGGAGGCTCGCCCTTCTCTAGTAACAGTTCCCACTTTCTGTGCTGGAAGATGCTGCAGAAGCCTCCTGACCCCTAGGATGCAGTGGGAATCCCGCTCAGGAGCTTTGCAGGAACTCCCGGCACTTCCCTGTAGGAGCCTGAGAAGCACTTCTGGGATTGGAATTTGAGGGATTTGATTAAGGAACCATAATTTCAGGCTGGATGAATAAAAATCCTTTGGATTGGAGGCACTTTCATAGGGTGTGGGTTCAAACACCCCAGGACTTTGATAAGTGGGGGCAAACCCATGGCTGAGGTTGAATCCATATAGACTAGAAAAAATGATGCCCAACTCTCAACAACGTAGACACGTCTCAGTTGCCCTGGAACATGTAGAGGATGGAATAACGAGGCTGGGGGAAGTGGGCATGGTGAAGGTGCA
>CAUYLG010012813.1:0-55324 GCA_963573385.1 Cacajao melanocephalus | reverse complement strand
TGGGACTATAGACATGCGCCACCATGTCCAGCTAATTTTTGTATTTTTAGTAGAGATGGGGTTTCACCATGTTGACCAGGATGGTCTCGATCTCTTGACCTCGTGATCCACCTGCCTCGGCCTCCCAAAGTGCTGGGATTATAGGCATGAGCCACCGTGCCCGGCCTCACTTAGTATCTCAATAAAGGCTTAGGATTCCTCTTAGTTCAGTCTTAAAGAAGCAGACTCTCTTTGTTGAACACTTGAAGAAGCAAGCCACCAACCATGAGTTACACAACTGTAAATAAATGAGCTTTGCCTACATCCATGTGAGTCTGGAATAGAAGCCCCAGCCTCAGATGGTACCTTGAAGGATCCAACTAAGCCAGGAATAAACTACAACTTCAGGGAATCTGTGAGATAATAAATGGATGATATTTAAGCTGCTAAATTTATGGTAATTTCTTCTACAGCAATAGAAAATTAAAACACACATGTGTGTACATGTATTTTTTCATTCCATGGTCCTGAAAGAGGCTAGAAGCATGGCATAACAGCAATAACAAACACCCTAGTAGCAAAAAGCACATCGAAAATTCAGATTTTGACTTCTAAATAATAATCCTCACTAAAAAAAAACTAAAGCTTCTTGAGTGAAATAGTTGATTCCAGATGCAGGTCAGAGAAAGAACAAGTAAAGTAGAACAACAGCAGCAGAAAAATCAAAACAAAAAACGAAATCCTCACCACCCCAAAGAGCAGAAAGCAGGGAAGTGCTCAACGATCAGTAATCTGAAGACACACATAAAGGAAACAGGGACAAGTTTAAAGGGGCTCCTGTGGTAAAATCAGTGAATTTTGAGTAGTTCCCTATAAAATAGTGGTAATAGATTATAATATACTCGATTTTATGCCAAGCATAATAGCTTGTGCCTCTCAGCACTCTGGAAGGCTGAGGCAGAAGGACTTCTTAAGCCCAGGAGTTGGAGTCAAACCTGGGCAATATAGGAAGACCCTGTCTCTCGAGAAAAACAAACAAACAAAAAAATAAAACCACTCAAACAAAAAAAATTCATGAGTCTATACGGTATTCAAAAGAAAAAAAAAAAAGTGAATGGAGAAAAAAAAAGTAGGGGAAGCTCATCTTTACCAGAAAATGTTAGCTAAAAAATGAAGGAATGATGGAATTAGAAAATTGTCATTTTTGGCCAGGCACAGTGGCTCACGCCTATAATCCCCCTGCCACAAAAAAAAAATAATAATAATTTTTTTTTTTTTTTTTGAGATGGAGTCTTGCTCTGTCACTCAGGCTGGAGTGCAGTGGGATGATCTTGGCTCGCTGCAACCTCTGCCTCCCTGGTTCAATCAGTTCTCTCCCTCAGCCTCCCAAGTAGTTGGGATTACAGGCGCCCGCTACCATGCCTGGCTAATTTTTGTATTTTTAGTAGACACAGGGTTTCACGACATTGGCCAGTCTGGTCTTGAACTCCTGACCTTCTGATCCACCCTCCTCGGCCTCCCAAAGTGCTGGGATTACAGCCATGAGCCACCACGCCCAGCCAAGCAAAGGAAAAAAACAAAGATGAGAAATAGCCAGGCCTCTACAAGTTAAAGCAAACTGCATCCAGGAAGGGAAATGCATGGGGGCTGAGAAGTCTTGTGACACAGGATTTGCTTTGGGTTTGTCTCCTCTCCTACACGCATCCCACTGGTGTGGCGGGACAGCGGGATGGTGGGGTCGGCGGGCCCCTCACCTGAGCTCCTGCTGGGTGGCCGTGCTGTCCAGCGTGTCCTCCAGCTCTGTCTTCAGGGCCTCCAGCTCCTCGCCCAGGTCTCGCTTCTGCTTTTCAGCCTTGTTCCTGGCGGCCCGTTCTGAGTCCAGGTCCTCCTGGAGGTCTGAGATGTGGCCCTCCAGCTCCCGGATCTTCTTCAGGGCATTGTTCTTCTGAGCGATTTCATCGTCAAGCCTGTCAGGGACGGACCCATCAGAATCAACCCCCAGGGCCCTTGGTGTTTTCTCTTGCAATGTGACCAAAAATGGTTTTCTGGGACCAGACACGTGTTGTAGAGACATCCAGACACCTCCTGTCCACATCCCCGGGCCTGCTTCTTGCTACGTTAGACTACTTGAGATTAACACAGGATGTGAGTGCCAAGGTCTGACATCACATCAGGTTGTGTATGTGTGTAGGTGTGTGTATGCACGTGTGTGCATGCGTGTGCAAAAATGCAAAGCGTTGGCCCCCGGCCGGCAAGGTGTCCGCTCACAGTGGGGACCGCATAGATGCTTTCTGAATGTTGGACACTCATTCTTCCCTGGCAGCTGTCTGTTCTTTCTGCATTTGCTCAGTGACTGAGTACCCATCCCGTGTACAGCACTGGGCCAGCCACTGCTTGTGGGGGATATTCAAACGGCGGCTCTGCATCTGGGGGAGGTGGTGACCACAGATCAAGGTGGGCTGTAAGAAGCCCTGTGAAATGGCAGAGCGCTGCCAGAGAGGCAAACCCATTGATCTTACTGTACTTGTGAACAGACCGCAATAAGAGAGGAAGTGGGGTAGCTGGATTCGGGTGAGACTGCAGAGGGTGCGTGGGGCCTGAGGGTGTGGCCAAGGAAACTGGCTTTTCCCTGCTAAGCCAGTGAAGTTAGGTTTTGGTTTTTTGGTTTTGAGATAGAGTCTTGCTCTGTTGCCCAGGCTGGAGTGCAGTGGTATGATCATAGCTCACTTTAGCCTCAACCTTTTGGGCTTGTGATCCTCCCACCTCAGCCTCCTGAGTAGCTGGGACTGCAGGCGCATACTACCATGCCTGGCTCATTTTTAAATTTTCTGTAGAGACAGGGACTTGCTGTGTTGCCCAGGTTGGTTTCAAACTGCTGACCTCAAGCAATCCTCCCACCTTGGCTTCCCAAAGTACTGAGGTTACAAGCATGAGCCACTGCATCCAGCCAGCAAAGTTTTTTGAGCAGGTTTGTGCCCCAGAGGGATGTTTTCTCCCCATCACCCTAGCACGGTCAATGCAGCACAAATCAGAAGAGAAAAGAGCCTGGCCAGGGGATCCATCGAAAAGCTTTGAGGCTTAAATCCCAGCTCTACCTCTTAGAAGCGGTGACATTATACCTGTTCCATTACCCCTAGGGGGCTCAGCTTCTTCCTCAGACAAAGATACTAGCAGTACACCTGGCCAGGTGTCTGCAAAGTTATTGCTTGAAAAGAACTTAGCACAGAGTGAGCAGGTAAATAATCATTCCTTGTCGCTGGTGCAGTATCACCATTAGCGTAAACCCAGCTAAGAGCCAGGAAGAGGGATACACAGAGGAAAGGGATGGGGCACATTTAGAAGGACTGGGAGCCCCTGAAGACCACTGCTCGCTGTGGGTCAGCAGAAGCAAGGGAGGAGACGGGTGTTCACAAAAACAGGGCCCTTACGGGGAGGAGCTGCGGGAAGGAAGGTCATTCCCGCCTTAGACGGGGGCGTTTGAGATGCCCATGGAAATGGACTCACTGGGCAACTGGAAATTGACCCCCTAGCAACTGGGGTCTAGATGAGAAGAGCCTGGATGTGGAAGAGGCAGCGGCCACACCGTGGGAGGTGAGATCGACTGCAAAGAGACTGTGTTTGTAGGGAAGAGAAGAAAGTTGAAGGTGAGGTGCTGGGGGACTGAACGTGGTCAGGGAGGCTCATGGGAGGACTGGGCTGGGAAACAAGTTCATGCCAAGGGCCTGGGGCCACCCTGACCAAGGCAGCCACTGTGAATGAGCAGGGGCCCATGGGACACGTGAACACAGAGCAAATGCCCCATTGCCAGCCCCGCTACCTGGCCAGGGCCGCCTGCAGCTCCTCCTCCTTCTTGGCCAGCTGCATCTTGAGCTCTGCGATCTGTGCCTGGAGGTCGGCGATCTGCTCGTGGAAGTCGCTGGCATCACCCTCCAGCTTCCGTTTCAGCTTCTCCAGCTCCTGCCGGCTCTTCTCCTCCTTCTTTAGCCGCACTGTAAAACCAGGGTGCTCTTCAGGAGGGGGAGGCCCCAGAGAGATGCCTGAAGTGAGCCTTCCTGCTCAGGCATTTTACAGAGAGGAAATTCACACATCCCCTCATCGGTAACCATCATAGCCACAGCCTGGACCATTATCTCCTGATGAACGTCACCTTTTATCATATTAGTAGTGTGTGTGTTGACTGAGGGTGATTTTGAGAGGTGGGATAGAGTTGTCACTCATGGGATAACTGCTTTTAAAAATACCCATTCAAGGCCAGGTATAGTGGCTCATGCCTGTAATCCCAGCACTTTGGGAGGCCGAGGTGGGAGGACTGCAGGAGCCCAGGAGTTCGAGAGCAGACTGGGCAAGATAGTGAAACCCTGTCTCTACAAAAATAAAAAATGAAAAAAATGAGCTAGGTGGGGTGGTGCATATCTGTAGTCCCAGCTACTCAGGAGGCTGAGGCAGGAGGATTGCTTGAGCTTAGGAGTTTGAGACTGTATTGAGTCACGACTGCACCACGGCATTCCAGCCTGGGCAACAGAGCAAGATCCTATCTCTAAAACAATAAAATAAAAATAAGCCCCATTCGAAACCTCTTTGGGTAGCTGGTTTACCTTCCAGTTCTGAAATCATAGATTCATGCTTGTTTTTCAGTTTGGTAAGATTCTTGGCCTTTTCTTCCTCTTCTGCAAGGTTCGTCGTTAAGTCACTGATTCTCTCTTCAAGGAGTTTTCGCTCCTTTTTGGGGAAAGAGAAAAAAATACCTTTAGCGTTTTTCTTTTCTCTAGAATCTATGTTTCAATTTTATTAATTTCCATGTAAATAGTTGAAAGAAAAGCCCATGTTATAGCCAAATGCAACTTGAGTTTTAAATGGTGTAGAGAAGTCTCTCAACAATTTCCAAAAATTGGCCACTTCTCATCTCGTGCCAGTCTGTTCCTCACACTGTATGTTCAGCTAAAGGTACCCTCCTTCCATTCCTGCCACTGGCCAGCTCTTCCCTGCCCCAGAGCCTTTGCGCAGTGGGCCAACCAGCTGAGATGCTCTTCTATTCCCCTCTAACTGCTTCTCCTCTCCAAGTTTCTGCCTAAATATCACTTCGTCCGGGAAGCCTTCCCTGAATACCCTTCCTCTTTCCCCCACTGCCGTACTCCTTTTTCTTTTTTTGAGACCGAGTTTCACTCTGTTGCCCAGGCTGGAGTGCAGTGGTGTGATGTCAGCTCACTGCAACCACCGACTCCCAGGTTCAAGTGATTCTCCTGCCTCAGCCTCCCAAGTAGCTAGGATTATAGGCCCAGACCACCATACCCAGCTAATTTTTTGTATTTTTAGTAGAGATAGGGTTTCACCATGTTGGCCAGGCTGGTCTCAGACTCCTGACCTCAGGTGATGCACTTGCCTCGGCCTCCCACAGTGCTGGGATGACAGGCGTGAGCCGCCACTCCCGGCCTGCTGCACTCTTATAATATGGTGAACATTTCCTTCAGAGCCCTGATCACCATGGTAAATGGTAGTTATTTGCCATCTCACTAGAGTAAAAGCCCCACAATGGCAGGGTCCTCCTTCACCATGTATTCCTGCATCTAACACAGCCTAGTTCACAGTAGGGGCCAAGCTGACATCTAGCTCAAAGAACTCAATGCAGGTCCCTTCATGGGTTTGGTTAGTGACTACTGACTAGGGTCACCAGCTTGTCCTGGTTTGCCAAGGGCTTTTCTGCTTTGAGAACTGAACCCAAATCCCCCAAATCCCCCCGATTCTGGTGAGCCTGTCGTTTTCAATGCAGAAGCTTGATTCCACTCTTTTTTTTCTTGAGACAGCGTCTCACTCTGTCACCCAGGCTACAGTGCAGTGGCACGATCTGGGCTCACTGCAACCTCCACCTCCCAGGGTCAAGTGATTCTCCTGCCTCAGCCTCCCGAGTAGCTGGGATTACAGGCATCCACCACCAAGCCTGGCTAATTTTTGTATTTTTAATAGAGACGGGGGTTTCACCCTGTTGGCCAGGCTAGTCTCAAACTTCTGGCCTCAAGTGATCTGCCCACTTTGGCCTCCCAAAGTGCTGGGATTTTGGCGTGAGCCACCATACCCAGCCCTTACTCACTTTTGACAGTTTGTTGTTTTGATCATCCATAACTAGGATCTCATCCTCCAGTTTCTTGATCTTGGCCTCGGCCGTGACCTTCTCAAGTTGTAGCTTCTGTCTCGCAGCTTCCTCCTCCTCCAGCTGCTCTTCAAGGTCCTTTGTTGTGGAGGGAAAAGAAAAACAGCTTTGATTATAACAAATTTACTCTCGTGGTGATCTCAGGACTAATGAGCACAGGGGCTAGGCCTGATGATGCCCAGAATGCTGTAGCCTCCTAAAAGGAAGAAATAAAAGGCCTGGGCCTGGGCAGGGTGGCTCACACTTGTAATCCTAGCACTTTGGGAGGCCAAGGGGAGTGGATCACTTGAGGTCAGGAGTTCGAGACAAGCCTGGCCAACATGGTGAAACCCCATCTCTACTAAAAATGCAAAAAAATTAGCTAGGTGTGGTGGCAGGTCCCTGTAGTCCCAGCTTCTCTGGAGGCTGAGGTAGTGGAATCACTTGAACCTCGGAGGCAGAGGTTGCAGTGAGCTGAGATTATACCACTGCACTCCAGCCTGGGCAATAGAGCAAGACCCAGTCTGAAAAGACCTAGATAAGCTACTTGGTTTCATGGAACCTCAACCTTCTCATCTAGAAAATGGGCACAGTAGGTACCATGGTGGTTTTAAAATCTATCCACAAATTCTCTGCTACTCTAAAAAGGTGGAGCCTAATTCTCCTCCCCTTGAGTGTGGGTTAGATTTAAGGATTTGCTTCTTTTTTATTGTTTATTGTTTTGTTTTGCACAAGACTGGCTGATAGACCTTACTCATAATGATTTGCTTCTAACAACAACAACAACAAAAAAAAAAACCAGGAGGAAGTGATGGAGTGTAACTTCAGAGATCAGGCTATAAAAGGTATTGTGGCTTCCTTTCTCCTCTCTCTCAGGTCACTCTTTCTGAGGGAACTCTGCCGCCATGTTGGAAGGACACTCAAGCCACCTTGAGGAGAGGCCTTTATGGTAAGGAACTGAGGCCTCCTGCCAATAGCTGTGTGAGTGAGCCACATGGAAGTGGGTCCTCTAGCCCCAGTTGAGCCTTCAGATGAGTGCAACCCCAGCCAACATCTTGACTGCAGCCTCAGGCCAGACCCTTAGCCAGAACCACCCACCTAAGCCACTCTCAAATTTCTGACTATGCAAGATAAATGCTTACTATTTCTATCTGCTGAGTTTGGCATGTTTTGTTATGTAGCAATGGCTAACAAACACAATTAATCTCCGCTTAGGCTTGCTGTTGGTAGAAAAGGGGTTAGCACATGCAAGGCAGGGCAGTAGAACAGAGCGGGCTTGCTGTGTTTAAGTCCCAACCCCAGCTATGCGGCCTTGATGAGATGACCGACCATCTCCAAGCCTCAGTCTCATCATCTGTCCCAGCAGGGACACGTATCCCTGGATGCACCTCCACAGGCCTGCAGTGAGGGTCAAACGATTTGCTACCTGCCACAGGCTGCCCCTGCAATGCCTTACCAGCATCTGCTGGGCCATCTTCTTCCTTTCGGCCTGCAGCTGCTGGCCCCTGTCTTCCTCCTCCTCCAGGCGGGCCTCCATCTCATGCAGGATCTCCTCCAGCTCCTGTTTCTTGGCCGCCAGCCGCACTCGCATCTCTTCAGCCTCTGCATACAGCTCTGTCTCCGCCTGCAGCTGTTCTTGTAACAAGTTCTTCTCCTCGGCCAGCTGCACGCAGCGGGTGGGGAGAAGGTAAGTGAGCCCCATGGGGCCAAGTCCTGCTCCCCAGCAGCCCCAGCCACGCATCCACACAGGTACCTGTGAGTGCTTCTGCTCCAGCTCCTTAAGCTCATTCTCTGCCTTCTGCTGCCGCTCCTTGGTCTTCTGCAGTTCATCCTCCTTGGCCTGCATCTCTTCCTCCTGCCGGGTCACCTGCAGCAGTGGCTTCACCTGCACACACATGGGTCAGCCTGTCATTTGTTTTTGTGGCAAAGGGATACGCGGTCGTAATAAATTCGATCGGTGATTCTGAGCCAGGGACAATGTTGCTGCACCCCCACCCAGGGGATGTTGTCTGGAGACACTGCTGGTTGTCACGACTGGCGTGGGGGGTGCCTCTGGCATCCAGCGGGTAGACATCAGGGATACTGCTACACACTGTAAGTGCACAAGACAGCCCCCACCACAGAGGAGTATTCACTCCAAAACAGCAACAGTGGCAAGACTGGGGAACTCTAAATTAGAGCACCAGACAAGGTGCAAAGGAAAGGAGAAAGTCCCATCTTCCCCACTGTAGAAGCATCCCAAGAGAGAACTACCGCAGAAAAGTCTTATTTCCTTCCAAGGACAAAACCGAGAAAAAAAATCTTCCACATCCCACCTCCCTATCAAAGTCATTATTAACACTGTTTACGTTTCTTTCCTGGTTCTTTTTCTATGTTTAAAAAATAGATTTGGCCGGGTGCAGTGGCTCACGCCTGTAATCCCAGCACTTTGGGAGGCCCAGGCGGGTGGATCACAAATGAGGTCAGGAGATCGAGACCATCCTGGCCAACATGGTGAAACCTCGTCTCTACTAAAAATACAAAAATTAGCTGGGCGTGATGGCCCATGCCTGTAATCCCAAATACTCGGGAGGCTGAAGCAGGAGAATCACTTGAACCAGGGAGGCAGAGGTTGCAGTGAGCTGAGATCACACCACTGCACTCCAGTCTGGTGACAGAGTAAGACTCTGTCTCAAAAAAAAAAAAAAAACAGACTTCAGATCACACTGCCTAGTGTCAGAGGCTGCTTTTACTATTTAAAATTATAAGATACAGCCAGACACAGTAGTGCAGGCCTATAATCCCAGCACTTTGGGAGGCCGAGGCAGGCGCTTGAGCCCAGGAGTTTGAGAACAGCCTGGGCAACATCATGAGACCCCATCTCTACAAAAAAAGCAGCCAGGCATGGTGGTGTATGCTTATAGTCCCAGCTACTGAGGGGGCTGAGATAGGAAGATTGCTTGAACTATGGAGGTTGAGGCTGCAGTGAGCCATGACTGTGCCACTGCACTCCAGCCTGAGTGACAGATAAAGTTTAAAAAATTTATAAGGTATTTATTATGCCATGCTGTTACATCATTCTTACAACTTTAGATAGCCATCTTTTTAATTTATTTATTTAGGGATGGTCTTGTTCTGTCACCCAGGCTGGAGTACAGTGACACAATCAGCTCACTGCAGCCTTGAACTCCTGGCCTCAAGCAATCCTCCCACCCCAGCTCCAGAGTAGCTGGGACTACGAGCACAGGCCACAGTGTCCAGCTAGACCCATTCAGTATCCAAGCCATCACTTTTAACCGCTGAAAAACATTCCATTGATGGATGAACCATTGCTCAACTCATCATTCAGCTAGGACTGGACATTGAAATTCTGCTATTGTAAATAAGGCCACAATAAAGGCCCTTAACTCTTGATTTTCTTTAAGACGATTTTCTTTTTTGAGATGGAGTCTCGCTCTGTCACTCAGGCTGGAGTACCGTGGTACAATCTCACCTCACTGCAACCTCCGCCTCCTGGGTTCAAGAGATTCTCCCACCTCAGCCTCCCGAGTAGCTGGGATTACAGGCATGCACCACCATGCCCGGCTAATTTTTGTATTTTCAGTAAAGGTGGGGTTTCGACATGTGGCCGGGCTGGTCTCAAACTCCTGACTTCAGGCGCTCCTGACCTCCTGACCTCATCTGCCCACCTAGGCCTCCCGAAGTGCTGGGATTACAGGCATGAGCCACTGCACCCGGCTAAGACAATATTCTTAGGATAGGTTTTCAGAAGTTGGTTCAGTGGAGATGTCTATTTCCTAGAAGCAGCACCTGCTTTAGGAAGCTTCCCTGAGCTGCCTCCTAACTCCTTGCTTTCAAGCCCATGCCTGGCAATAAGGAGGCCCCTGCTATGTACCCCAGCAGCTTCCTTCATGCACCTGTCACAGTCTGTCATCATGTATCTGTGTCCGCGATGATCTGTTTATCATTTACTCCCGCATTCAGCCAGAATATTCATAGAGGCCAGGGACGATGATATCTGTTCACAGCTGCACCCCTTGTACCTATCCTGCGCCTGGCATACAGTAGGCATTCAGTATCTATTTGCTTGGTGCAAAAGCCTTGCACCAATGTATACACTCAAGGGCGCATGAGGAAAAGCCTAGTCGATTGCGACAGAGCATGTATTTGTGGCGTGGGCACAATGCAACCAGCACCACTACAGGAACCAGTTGAGTCCAGAGGCCTTGACTGTGCCAGCAACAAAAAAGAACACACGATTGGCCAGGTAAGGTGGCTCACACCTGTAATCCCAGCACTTTGGGAGGCGGAAGCAGGACACGTGCTAGAGGCCAGAAGTTTAAGACTGGCCTGGGCAATGTAGTGAGACTCCATTTCAAAAAATGCAAAAAGCAACAAATAACCACAGTATTGATGCATGCAACAGGCTGGATAGCTCTCTAACTCCATGTATAGAACATTCTTTTTTTCTTTTAAAAGACAGAGTCTCAATCTGTCACCCAGGCTAGAGGGCAGGCATGATCTTGGCTCAATGCAACCTCTGCCTCCTGAGTTCAAGAGATGCTCCTGCCTCGGCCTGCTGAGTAGCTGGAATTACAGGTGCCTGCCACCATGCCTGGCTAATTTTTGTATTTTTTTTAGTAGTGATGGGGTTTCACCATGTTGGCCAGGCTGGTCTCGAACCCCTGACTGCAACTGACCCACCTGCCTCAGCCTCCTAAAGTGCTGGGATTAGAGGCATGAGCTGCTGCCCCCAGCAGCATTCTTGAACCATCAAAATTATAGAACTGGAGAACAGATTAGTGGTTTCCAGGGGCTATGGAGGAAGTGGGTGTTGCTATAAGTGGGCCACAAGAGGGATTCCAGTGGTGAAGGAAATATGAACACTTTGTGTTAAGGTCACGGCTATAACGCATGTGCCAAAGGACAGGGCCTCCTCAGGCCAGAGAACCACCAATGGGCAAGGTCTGAGTTGGAGCCCTCTGTTCCGAACCCACTTGCGACCACCTCCTGTCCTGCATCTGGAGGCTCCAGAGTGAAGAGCCAGGGCTGGGGGCCCCTGGGAAGAGGGCTGGGGCAGAGCACTCACCTTGGTGAAAAGCCTCCACCACTGCCAGTTCCGCAGCTTGAGGTAGGCGGCGCAGTTCCTCTGAATCACCTTCATGGCTGTCAGCTGCTGCTGCCTCTTTGCAAAAGCCCTAGGGAGGGGGAAAGAGAAGATGCAGGGGGCTCATGAAGCCTCATCCTACTGTCCACAGAGCCCTGCCCCGCAGCGTCCCAAACCTGCATAGGGACGTGCTCAGATTCTTCCAGAAACCCTGTGTTACTCATGTATTATCTGGCTGCTCACAACTATCATCTACAGGCCAGAGCCTTTCTCAGCGGGCAAGGAAGACCCAGGGCTCGCAACATGCCGCGGACTTAGCTGTGATCCAAACACCACTCAGAAAACATGTCCACGTGCCTCATTCCCAAGGGGCTCCCATCCACCCCAGCTGCACCAGCTGTTTCTTTTTCTTTTTCTTTTTCTTTTTTTGAGATGGAGTATTGTTTTGTTGCCCAGGCTGGGGTGCAGTGGCACAATCTCAGCTCACTGTAACCTCCGCCTCCCAGGTTCAATTGATTCTCCTGCCTCAGCCTCCAGAGTAGCTGGGATTAGAGGCACACCCAACCACACCTGGCTAATTTTTGTATTTTGGTACAGATGGGGTTTCACATGTTGGCCAGGTGGGTCTCGAACTCCTGACCTCAGGTGATCCACTCTCTTTGGCCTTCCAAAGTGCTGGGATTAGAGGCGGGAGCCACTGAGCCCAGCCTACACCAGCTATTTCTGACAAACCTATTCTTTTTTTCTTTTTTTCAGAGACAAGGTCTAGCTCTGTGGCCCAGGCTGGAATGCACTGGTACGATCACAGCTCACTGCAGCCTCAAATTCCTAGGCTCAAGTGATCCTCCTGCCTCAGCCTCCCAAGCAGCTGGGACTACAGGCACATGCTACCATGCCCAGCTAATTTTTAAAGTTTTTTTTTTTTTTGGTAGAGATAGGGGTCTTACCATGTTGCCCAGGCTGGTCTCAAACTCCTGGGCTCAGGCAATCCTCCTGCCTCGGCCTCCCAAAGTGCTGGGATTACAGGTGTCAGTGACCGCACCCAGTCCTGTCAAACCCGTTCTCCCCCCGGGTTGTTTTAGGAATCTCAAACTGTGACCCTGATCCGGAACTCTTCTCATTTAACGGCTCTCGCACTGAGAAACCGTAGCACAGTGAACGTAATTCTGCTTCCCTGAGTGGCTGCCATCTTGGACATGGGAAAACTTTAAGAATAAAATTGCCCCAGTTATCCTGGAAGCAGGAGGGACAGCGACAGGGAATTTAGTAGTGAAACTGGTCAAGTTAGGTCTGTTGCGGAAGGACTAAGAGCTCCCAAATCTGGCCTTGACCATCTTGGGTCCACGTGTCAATGAATCAACCTGACACATCAGGGCCCGGCAGGTGAGGGTGTGGCCTCTACCTAGTGACAACACAGACAGCGACTCCACCTGTCCCTGCAGTCCCTTGGGTGTGACTTTCATTGAGGAACTGGAGCCCT
This sequence comes from Cacajao melanocephalus, assembly GCA_963573385.1. NCBI lineage: Eukaryota > Metazoa > Chordata > Mammalia > Primates > Pitheciidae > Cacajao > Cacajao melanocephalus. Next base: position 42,655 of record CAUYLG010012813.1, on the reverse strand, counting down.
TCCCTGACGCATCATACCCTCCAAAGCCCTGCCTTATAAATCCCACTGGGACCTGGAGACCGAGACACGGTCAAGTCCTCTTTCCTCGATACTTTATCAAATTCTAGCATTTCTAGGCCAGGTGCAGTGGCTCACGCCTGTAATCCCAACACTGGGAGGCCGAGGAGGGCAGATCACTTGAGACCAGGAGTTCGAGACCAGCCTGGCCAACATGGTGAAACCCCATCTCTAATAAAAATACAAAAATTATCCTGGTGTGGTACTGTGTGCCTGCAATTCCAGCTACTTGGGAGGCTAAGACACGAGAATCCCTTGAGTCCAAGTGGCGGAGGTTGCTGTGAGTTGAGATTGTGCCACTGCACTCCAGCCTGGGTGACAGACAGAGATTCTCGAAAGAAAGAAAGAAAGGAGGGGAAGGGAAAGGAGGAAGAAAGAAAGACAGAAAGACACCGCCACCAAACATTTCTGACCTGAGAACCAGACACTGTTCTAAGCTCTCGTCATGCATTATCTCAGTGACCCCTGATGAACAGCTCCCAGAGATCAAGATGATTATGCCGTTTCTAGCCAAAAACTTGAAGCTCAGAGAGGTAGAGCAACTTGCCCAAGGTTTATCAGCAAAACCTCGGGGAGCTAGGATGAGAACCCAGGTCTAAAACTCGTTCCTTCCCTGCACTCAGAACTGGTACATTTATTTAAGGTAGAAGCATTTCTTCCCCCTCAAGAAAAGGCTGTCATTCAGTCAATGACACATCTTAAACAGGTGGCCTCTTAGAATCAGGGAATCAGAACGGAAAGGCCCCTGTTAGTGATTGGTGCTCGAGGTATCAGGATGTAGGAAAGCATCTTTACTTTCTGGCCAAGTAGCCACGACACATCGCCTGGAAGGCCATGATGACGTCGGTGATCTTCAAGTCTCGTTCCTCCTCCAGGTGGGCCAGGACCCCGGTTCGGAAGAAGATTTTGCTCTGCCCGATCCTGTATAAGTTGGGGTCAAGTTCCAGGGCTTTGATCTGCAGAAGGAGGGAAAAGCAGTACTCCTGATTTCCGTGGTGGCATTTGGCCAGTGGTGACGTGTGGTTAAGAAGGGTCCCGCCAAGAGCAGCAGGTGGCTTGCGGCCAGAGGCTAGGAGGTCTCGGGTAGACTTGCGGGCTCACCATGAGGATGCAGGCCTGCTTCCCGTCCATGAAGCCTTTGGGGATGGCATTCGCCGCCAGGATCTCATAGCTTGAAACACAGAGCAGAAGTCACCCAGTGTACCTCCAGCTTCCATTCCTCCGCCTAGTCCTGCTCACCCCTGCCCTACCTGGGCCAGACCTGGGAACTTACCGTTGGCGGAACTCCTGGAAGACGATCCGGTTGGGGAAGCCCTGCCGGCAGATGCGGATGCCCTCCAGCACGCCATTGCACCGCAGCTGCTCCAGCACCAGGAATGCGTCCAGCTTGCCGGACTGCAAAGGCCAAAGAGGGCACTGGATCCCTGGGGCCAGGACCTGCGGTGCCGCAGAGCCCCAAACCTCACACCTGGATGACCCACCTGGCCAGACCACTCGGGTACCAAGAGAAGCACCCAGGCAGTGCTCACTGAGGGCCGAGGGGCAAAGCAGTGCCCCCTCTCAGGGTTTCCATCTCTTTGCTATGGCACTGGCTGCCTCATGATCTCTCTGTACTTGGTGACGCTGGCATTGCCTGGCCGGAAACTGGGCTTCCTCCTCGTCACCTCGTCTCCTCGCCCTCACTTCCTGTCCATCAGCAGTTTGCCTGTTTCTAGCTCCCAAATATCTCCCAATTCCCCTACTTCTCCCCACTGCCATTGTCTCCACGATCTTCTCCTGCCTGGACACCATAGAAACCACCCACCTGGGCTTCCCTCTCCAGTCATGGCTCTCCCCTCAATCCCCTCATTTGCTTTCCTCTGTCCTTTTTATTTTTTGAGACAGGGTCCCATTCTATCGCCCAGGCCGGAGTCCAGAGGGGCGATCGTGGCTCACTGCAGCCTCAAACTCCTGGTTCAAGTGATTCTCCCAAATCAGCCTCTCAAGTAGCTGCAATTACAGGCATGTGCTACCATGCCTGGCTAATTCTAAAAAATGTTTTTGTACAGATAGGGTCTTGCTATGATGTCCAGGTTGGCCTTGAACTGCTGGCCTCAAGCAATCCTCCCATCTCAACCTATATAAGCCCCTCATATAGCCATGAGCCAGCTTATGCCCAGCCTCCTCATTCACTTCCTAAAATGTAAATCTGACCACGACATAGCCCTGCTTAAACATCCCCAATTGCATCCCCAGAGAGAAAAGGCCAAGCTCCAGAAAGATCAAGGAGTGCCACAATCTAGCCCCTGCCTGCCCATTCAGCCTCATCTCCAGTTCCTACCTCACACCATCACACATTCACAACATGAAATGACCTATTTAGCATTTTCTTTCCTTTTTTTTTTTTTTTTTTTTGACATGGAGTCTTGCTCTGTTGCCTAGGCTGGAGTGCAGTGGTGCGATCTCAGCTTACTACAACCTCCGTCTCCCAGGTTCAAGCAATTCTCCTGCCTCAGCCTCCTGAATAGCTGTGCCACCATGCCTGCCTAATTTTTTTGTATTTTTAGCAGACATGGGGTTTTACCATGTTGGCCAGGCTGGTCTCGAACTCCTGACCTCAGGTGATCCACCCATCTCGGCCTCCCAAAGTGCTGGGATTACAGGAGTGAGCCACTGTGCCCGGCCTGCCACACATTCTTAAAGTTCAAGTTGGCCAAGAAGCTTTCTCTGAGCCCTGAGGCTGTGGGAAGAGCCCTGGCTCTTTGGTGTTCTTGTAACTGACCACATTCCATCACGGTCTTCAGCTGTGTCTGTCTCTCCTCAGGTCTCTCATAACCTCAGCACTACTGGCATCTTATAGGGATTCTCTGCCGGGGGTTGAGGGACTGCCCTGTGCGCTATACGATGCTTAGCGCATCCCCGACCTCTACCCTCTAGCCGACTAGCAGCCCCCTCCTGGTTGTGACAACCAAAAATGTCTCTACACACGTCCACATAGAGGACACAATCGCCCCAAGCTGAGAACGCCTGCACCAGATTATGAGAAACCTACAGGCAGGGACGATATTTTCCTAACACTGGTCTCCCCAGCATTCAGCACAGGGAGGAACCCAGTGAACACTTCCTGGGATAGTGAATGAATGAGTGGCTGAATGCCCTGCAGAGCAACCCCATGGCTGAAAAGTCTCTGGATGTATCCTTCCTTTCTCCCTCGCCTCCAGGGATGGGGAGTGGGCCCCAGATTCAGACAGCCTTCCCCCGATGGCAGATGGGGTTCTCGGGGTGGGTGGGGGTGGAGGGTGCCTGGGGGACACTGTGACCGGTTGGGGCAGCCATGGCTCTGGGAGCCCCAGGGTCTGGGCGGCGGGCCTCACCCTCTTCTCGTGGTTGGGGATGATGCAGCGCACAAAGTTGGGTGTGGTGTTGCGCAGCGTGGTCATCAGCTTGCCCAGCTGCTCCTTGTACAGCTGTCCCACCGTGCGGAACATGCCCTTCTTGGTCTTGGAGGCACTGGGCAGCGAGCTCTCTGTCATCTTGGCCATCTGGTCCAGCCCCACGATGCGGTCAACTGTGGGGCACAGCCAGGGTGGCATCCCGTTGGCCCACCCACCCCTAAACAGGCCAGAGGCCCAGACCCACCCCCCCACCAACCTGCCCACTCCAATCTTTCCTTCCATCAGCAATGCCTCCTTCCCAAGTATTGTCTATTTGGGGAATCCTGAGAGCGCCTGAGTGGCAGAAAGAACAAATTCCCTGTGAAGGAGTCGTGCTAACCCAGGAGTCAAGCCTGCTCTTGCTGTCTGCTCACTGACTGCCCTTGGCTTGGCACCATCCTGTGCCTCAGTTTCTCTTTCTACAAAAGGGAGGTAATAACACCATCTACCTTCTAGGGCAGGGGTAAGAAAATAAGGCACTTAAGGCACTTATTCCCTGCCGGCCTCTGACCCTTCATCCACCAACAAATACTGAAGACCCTCTTTGCTCCAGGCCCTGGGGACACAGCCGTGAACAAAAAAAAAGACATGACCCCCTCAACCCGCTTATATCAGAGGGAAGGAGACAGACGGTGATCACAGACATTAAGTATGGAATACCTTGAGCGGTGAGGTGTGTTTAGAAAAATAAAAATAAGGTAAAACAGAGAGTGATGAGACGGATCTCTTAGATAAGGAGGTGGTGTGGTGGGGTCTGTCTGTTAAGTTGACATTTGAGCAGAAACCAGAAAGAAATGAGTGGGTCACCATGTAGGTATCCCTGGAAGAAATATTCGGAGGCAGAAGATACAGCACACACTCCGAGACAGGAGCCTGGCACGTCAGTAAGTGCTCATCAAAAAGTAGGTCTTATCATCATCATCATCACCACCATCATCACCACCGCCACCAAGGTTCTTTTTCTACCAGCCCGGCAGGTCCTGCATGTGCCAAGCCCAAAGCACAGGCTATGGACTGCACCATTTCTTCACCTCGAACTCCGTTAGATTCCGTGTAACAGTCTTTTTATTGATTGATTGATTGAGACAGGGTCTCACTCTGTCAGCCAGGCTGAAGTGCAGCGGCGTGATCTTGGCTCACTGCAACCTCCACCTCTTAGATCCAAGTGCTTCTCCTGCCCTGTACTCCCGAGTAGCTGCGTTTACAAATGCTTATCACCACACTCAGCTACTTTTTTATTTTTAGTTTTATTTTTTTGAGATGGAGTCTTGCTCTGTCACCCAGGCTGGAGTTCAATGGCTCTATCTCAGCTCACTGCAACCTCCACCTCCTGGGTTTGAGTGATTCTCCTGCCTCAGCCTCCCAAGTAGCTGGGGTTACAGGCGCCCACCACCACACCTGGTTGGTTTTTGTATTTTCAGTAGAGATGAGATTTTTCCAAGTTGGCCAGGCTGGTCTGGAACTCCTGACCTCAGATGATCCGCCTGCCTTGGCCTCCCATAGTGCTGGGATTACAGGCATGAGCCACTGCATACAGCCCCATGCAACAATCTCTCTGCTAGTCTTTGTGAGTCTCCTCTCTCCCACAAGACTGGGCTTCCGCAGGGGAGGGGCTGCAGGCTTCATCATGTGTCCTGGAGTGACACAGACCCAGTGTGCAATGCTGCTCCTCAGACCCAGAGCCTAGCACACAGTTGGGGCACAGCAGGCCCTTCCTGGAGTCTTTTTTAGCATGCTTAAAACAAGGGAAGACCAGGCCAGGTGCAATGGTTCACATCTGTAATCCCAGCACTTTAGGAGGCCAAGGTGGGCAGATCACCTGAGGTCAGGAGATCAAGACCAGCCTGGCCAACGTGATGAAACTCTGTCTCTACTAAAAATACAAAACTTGGCTAGGCATGGTGACATATGCTTGTAATCCCAGCTATCTGGGAGGCTGAGGCAGGAGGATCCCTGGAACCGGGAGGTGGAGGCTGCAGTGAGCTAAGATCGCACCACTGCACTCCAGCCTGGGCGACAGAGCAAGATTCCATCTCAACAAAATAGATAGATACATAGATTAAAAAATCAATAAAAAGCCCTCTAGGGGGTTGTGATCCATGCTTGAGTTTGAGCACCGCTGGTCTAATTTGACCCTCACACTACCCTGAGGAGAGGTGGTAACTATTATTGTATTTCCTGGTTTTACTAATGGGGACAATGAACTTACGGACACTGAGTGACTTGTCCAAGACCACAGAGCTAGGAGGGGGCAGAGACAAGATGCAGCCAAATCCTTCTGACTATGGACGGGGCCATCTACCTCCCCATGCCTGGCACGCTGTTTCTCCCATCTACTGCCTGAGCCCTGATCTCAGGACCTCATCCCCTGGGGACCATGGAGGATTGAGGGGCTCAGAGACCACCATTCAGGAAGGGACTGAGTGCTTCAACAAGACATCACCAACACGTGCCAGTGCTGTCCTTTCCCCTGCCCCCATGCAAAGGTGTCCCCCTCCGGGGCGGGTGTGGGAGTCAGGGGTTGTTCAATTCTCCAGCTCAGAGCAGCTTCCAGAGCAGAGAAGCCCTTACCGTCCTTCCAAAGGTCGGCCACAAACTTGTCTGAAGAAGCGTTGAGCAGAGAAGTCACATTGTCATTCAGCGGGTCCATGTTCTTGGTCAGCCAGGCACTCGCATTGTAGTCCACCTGCCGAAGACACCTGCTGGTCAGACTCCTTGGGAAACCAGAGACTAGAAACCAAGGCCAGGACCCCAGCCCTCCCATTGCCCTTCCAGATCTTCTGAAGTCAGAGAGGAAATGACGTTTATGGCCACCGAGAAGGGACTCCACAAACACCAATGAAGAGACCAACAGATCAGGGACCTGTGCCCATGCAGTAGGGAATGAGCCAATGATACCTATTGCTGAGACAGCCTAGTTTCTTTTCTTTTAATTTTCTTTATTTTTATTTTTTTGAGATGGAGTCTGGCTCTGTCACCCAGGCTTGAGTGCTGTGGCACCATCTCGGCTCACTGCAACCTCCGCTTCCGGGGTCCAAGAGAGTCTCCTGCCTCAGCCTCCCAAGTAGCTGGGATTACAGGCACCTGCCACCACACTCGGCTAATTTTTTTATTTTTAGTAGAGACAGGGTTTCACCATGTTGGCCAGGCTGGTCTCGAACTCCTGACCTCCTGATCCACCTACTTCAGCCTTCCAAAGAGCTGGGATTACAGGAGTGAGCCACCACGCCAGGCCAGGGAAAGCCTAGTTTCTATTCCACATTATTCTAGTAATGCTTCTGTGGCAGCTACCGCACGCAGCCCCATGCAGCAACCTCTCTGCTTGTCTGTGAGAGTCTCATCTCTCCCACAAGACTGTGGCTCCCACAGGGGAGGGGCTGCAGGCTTAGGAGCTCCTAAGCCAGCACAGTGCCTGTGAGTTACACAAGATAAGAGATTTCACGATGGCAGATGCCCTCCCCCTGACATGCAAAATTTTCCCCTTATCTTCCTAATCATCCTGGTTTATAAGTTAGGCATCATGGGTGAGCACGGTGGCTCATGCCAATAATCCTAGTGCTTTGGGAGGCCAAGGTGGGTGGATTATTTGAGGTTAGGAGTTCGAGACCAGCCTGACCAACATGGTGAAACCCCGTCTCTACTAAAAATACAAACAAACAAACAGAAAACTAACCAGGCATGGTGGCACATGCCTGTAATTCCAGATACTCGGGAGACTAAGGCAGGAGAATCGCTTCAAGCTGGGAGGTAGAGGTCGCAGTGAGCTGAGATTGCGTCACTGCACTCCAGCCTGGACGACAGAGTAAGACTTCGTCTCAAAATAAATAAGTAAGTAAGTAAATAAAGCATGGCATCCTCTTTCCCACTCTCTTAAGGAGCCTAATTTGTAACTCAGAGATTCTGATATATGGATATAGAGAAAAAGGACACGGGCTTTTTACATTCCTAACTCAAACACTGACCATGCCCAAAGCCCTAATTTTTATTATGGTGAATATTAAATGAAAGGAACTGATAATAGAGCTCTGCTGGGTTATTATGGGATGTAGGTTATCAGGATAATACGTAGGCTTGATCTGAGAGAAGACTGAAAATAAAAAAAAAGTAGGGAAGCAGGGAAAAGTGTTGTCTCTATGTGCTTAAAGGAATATATACTCCCTTGAATCTAGGCTAGGAGTTAGGAAAGTTTTGGTAAAGGCCCAGATAGTAGATATTTTTGGCTTAGCAAGTCACACAGTGCTTTGCGTTTGTTTGTCTGTCTGTCTTTCTCTGTTGCCCAGTCTGGAGTGCAGTGGTACAATCGCAGCTCACAGCAACCTCTGCCTTCCTGGGTCAAGCCCGGCTAATTTATTATTATTATTTTTTTTTAAATAATTTTTTTTGTTATTTTTAGCAGAGGGGTTTCCCCATGTTGGCCAGGCTGGTCTCCAAGTGCTGACCTCAAGTGATCCACCTGCCTCGGTGCTGGGATTACAGGCATGAGCCACCGTGCCCACCCGAGTCATAGTCTTTGCCAATTCTGCTGCTGTAGTACAAAAGCAGCCACAGACATCATGTAAACAAATGGGCATGTCTGTGTTCCAATAAAACTTTGTTTACAATAACAAGCTGTGAGCCAGATCGGACTCTACTCCCAGTCCCTGGTATAGAGCACTGCCTGTTCCCATGATGCAGTGGGGATACGGAGGAGTCAATAGAATATTACAATTCTGCAAGCCAGACTAAGCTATGCCTTTTGTATGTTACCTAGGACCCTTGGGACCCACAGGGCAAGGGCCTATATAATAACAGCCAAAGCATGATGATGATGCTGATGCTGATGCTGATGAATACAACTATCATAAATGTCCCTGGCCAGAGCAGACTGACAATAGCAAACCCAAGGCCACGACAACGGAGACTTTTGTTGAAGCCAGGGTGTAAATTTATTAGCCACCCCATCCCAGTTGGCCCCACCTGTTGGGTATAATTTGTAGCAGGAAGGATTGAGAGTCTATACAAGAAAGGGCAGGCTGAGGCTAGGTGCAGTGGCTCATGCCCGTAATCCCAACACTTCAGGAAGCCGAGACAGGAGGATCGCTTGAGCCCAGGAGTTCAAGACCAGCCTGGGCAACATAGCAAGACCTGATCTCTAGACATAATTTAAAAATTTAGCTGGGTAGCCAGGTGCAGTGGTTCATGCCTATAATCCCAGCACTTGAGGAGTCCAAGGCGAGTGGATTACCTGAGGTCGGGAGTTAGAGACCAGTCTGGCCAACATGGTGAAACCCCATCTCTACTAAAAATACAAAAATTAGCTGGGTGTGCCAGCAGGTGCCTGCAATTCCACCTACTTGGGAGGCTAAGGCAGGAGAATTGTTTGAACCTGGAGGCAGAGGTTGTGGTGATCAGAGATTGTGCCATTGCACTCCAGCCTGGGTGACAAGAGCAAAATTCCATCTCAAAAAAAAAAAAAAAAAACAATTTAGTTGGGCACCGTGGTGTATACCTGTAGTGCCAGCTACTCGGGAGGCTGAGGCAGGAGAATCACTTGAGCCCAGGAGGTTGAGGCTACAGTGAGCTATGATTGCACCACTGCACTCCAGCCCGGGTGACAAAGCGAGACGCTGTTTCCAACAAAAACAGAAAGAAAGAGCAGCCTGGACATCACGGTTGGAAAACATGAGAGAGGCAGCAGCTGACGCCTTACAGATGCATAGACCAATCATGAATAGGACTTGGTTGGGATTTGCTTTGTAGCAGATGCCTTTGCAGTTCCCAGGCAGCCCAAGGTTCTGCCACTCTCAGACTCTCTCTGCGCTGAGCAGCCCCTGGGGATCCCCTGAGACAGAGCCCCCTGAGACAGAGCCCCCTGGGCCCTGCGGCTGGTACCTTCCCAGCATAATGGATGATGGAGAACTCAGTCTTGTCCTTGAGCTGCTTGGGCTTCTGGAACTTGGGGTGGTTGCCCTGCTCCGTGCACAGCTTCTCCACAAAAGACTTGTCTGTGGCTTTGGGGAACCAGCACTCCTCGTCCAGCAGGGCCAGCACACCTGGGGGGTTGTTCTGTGGGAGACAAGTAGGGCGTGAATTAGAGAGAACGCCCAACCTCGGGCATTCTATGAACAGCTGGCCAACTATAAAACGCACAAGCAGCTTCCGAGATCTGATACTGTATTTGCTCAGAGCAGAGATGTGCTGTCTCCAACAAAAACAGAAAGAAAGAACAGCCAGGACCTCATGGGAGCAAACATTATATTCTGCCTTCCACCCCTGATACTGGTCCATTGGGCACAGGGTAATTTGAGGGTAGATTTGGAAGCATCACCCCTCCCCCATGTTTGCTGCTGCCCCCCAGTGGGCAACACACAAACAACATCATGAAGAATTTAAAATTCTTGCAAATGAGTTTGTTGCTTCACTTGAATTCACCTAGGGTTCCTGTTAGAAAAGTTGTTTTGGAGACAGGGTCTCACCGTGTCATCCAGGCTGGAATGCAGCGGTGCAATCTTGGCTCACTGCAACCTCTGCCTCCAGGGCTCAAGCAATCCTCCCACCTCAGCCTCCCAAATAGCTCGGACCACGGGCGTGCACCACCATGCCTGCCTAATTTTTTTGTATTTTTTGTAGAGATGGGGTTTCACTGTGTTGCTCAGGCTGGTCTCAAAACTCTGGGCTCAAGCGATCCTCCTGTCTCAGCCTCGCAAAATGCTGGGATTACAGGTGTGAGCCACCGTGCGTGGCCTTGAAGCATTTCTTTGTGACTGAGACCATCTGAATAAGGTGTCGAAACACCACCAAATTCACACACGCTATTCCCTCTGCTGCAATGGTCTTCGCTCTTTGTATTCAGCCCCAGGGAAGCGTTTTCTGACTGTTCTATCCAAAGTGCACCTCCTTAAACCACTCACCATGTTGGCCTCATCAGGGGTTTCAGTTGCTTCGTGTGTCTGATTCTGCCGTCTGTTCCTTTAGGAGGGCAGGGACCATGCTTATCCTATTCACAGTTACATACCCAGGCCCTAAAGAGGGCCCAGCACATCACAGGTGGTCAGTAATCACTCAAAAAGTGTTCACTGTTCACCTACTATGTCCATGGTTCTGGAAGTTTGGGATCTATTAGTGAACAAAACAAAGGTTACTGCTTTTGGGAATGAAGAAATGGGAGAGGCCAGGTGCAGTGGCTCACACCTGTAATCCCAGTACTTTGGGAGGCCGAGGAGGAGGATCCCTTGAGGTCAGGAGTTCGAGACTGGCCTGGACAACATAGTGGAACCCTGTCTCTACTAAAAAATACAAAAGTTAGCTGGGCATGGTGGTGCACGCCGGTAGTCTTAGCTACTTGGGAGGCTGAGGCAGGAGGATCACTTGAGCCTGGAGGTGGAGGTTGCAGTGAGGCGAGACTGCACCACTGCACTCCAGCCTGGGTGACAGAGCCAGACCCTGTCATAAAAAAACAAACAAAAAAGAAATGGCAGGGAAGGGAAGGGAAGGGAAGGAGGGTAGGGAAGGAAAAAGGAAGGAAAAGGAGGACGGAAGGAAGGCAGAAATTGAAGAAAATACCTTTGATATGAAAATGTGGGTTAATGGAAATTATAACTTCATTCACAAAGATTCAGGTTATAGCCTTTCAGGACTTGGTGATGGGTGGCGGGGGAGGGGATGCTATGCGCACGGGGAGGGTATGGGGTCCACGTGAGCGTCACAGAGGCCACACACATGTGCGAGGTGTGACGGGGGCCCCTCACCGGCCGCTCGATGAGCTCGATGCAGGGCTGCAGGTCCAGCCCAAAGTCGATGAAGTTCCACTCGATGCCCTCGCGCTGGTACTCCTCCTGTTCCAGGATGAACATGGTGTGGTTGAAGAGCTGCTGCAGTTTCTCGTTGGTGTAGTTGATGCACAGCTGCTCGAAGGAGTTCACCTGAGCACAAGGCATGGGGCGGGGCGTGAGCATCTGGGTATGAAGTCAGAAGACAGGGAGCCCCACAGAAGCTCCCCCTGACGGCACCCCCATAGCTGGCCCACATCCTCTCCACAAGAGGCTGTTCTGCCATCCTGGCACCCAGAGTGGGGATAGGCCCCCAAAACATGCTGCCTAGAATCCACCAGCGCTGACGGAGCTGACATCACGTGGACCTCACACACCTTAAAGATGCTTATCTCCTCCATCTCCACAACCATCTATGATGGACAAACCTGGTAAGGCATGCTACTGCATTCACAGATAGGGAAACAGGGGCGTAGAGAGAAAGTGACTCTGCAGTAGACCTCTTCTGGGATATCTATCAATCTTAACACCTTCAGGTCAGGTGCGGTGGCTCACAACTATAATCTCAGCACTTACGGAGTCCAAGCGGTAGGATCACTTGAGGTCAGGAGTTCGAGACCAGCCTGGCAAATGTAGTGAAACTCGTCTCTACTAAAAATACAATAATTAGCCAGGCACAGTGGCTCATGCCCGTAATCCCAGCACTTTGGGAGGCCGAGGCTGGTGGATCACTTGAGGTCAGGAGTTCAAGACTAGCCTGGCCAATAGGGTGAAATCCCGCCTCTGCCAAAAAAAAAATTTTTTTTTAAGTAAAATTTGGCATGTGCCTATAATCCCAGCTACACGAGAGGCTGAGGCAGGGGAATCACTTGAACCAGGGAGATGGAGGTTGCAGTGAGCCGAGATTGCACTACTGCATTCCAGCCTGGGCAGCAGAGTGAGACTCCATCTCAAAAAAAAAAAAAAAAAAAAAAAAAAAAAAAAAAAAAAATTAGTGGGCATGGTGGCGTGTACCTGTAATCCCAGCTACTTAGGAGGCTGAGACAGGAGAATCGCTTAAACTCAGGAGGTGGAGGCTGCAGTGAACAAGACATTGTCTCAAAAAAAAAAATCACAAAAAACCTCCTTTTTCTCCGGGAACTTTCTTCAAACGGATATGTATGGGATCCAGTATCTGTATTTCTACTACATGAGGTAATGAAAGCTCCTGAGAACAGTTCTTGGCTTGGAGGTGACCATGTAGCCCAGTCCTGGTGAGTAAGAATCAGTGAGACGTAATTCCAAGATTTGGTTGGAACTGTTAGAAAAGAGATATTTTTTTTTTTTTTTTTGCCAGGATTACTGAGAGGTAGTCTGGAGCTGTGGCAGCCATCTTGCCACCAGGAGGGGAGAGACTGCTTGAGAATGGAACCAATATGGAGGAAGGCAGAGAGAGAGAGAAAGATGGCAGGAGACCAGACCCTGCCTACTGGATCCAGCTGCATGTCTGGCCTTCTCAGTTCCAGAAACCAATGCATTTCCTGTTGAATTTCTGTCTCTTGCACCCTCAAGGATCCACGTTTAACTAGACAGCCTCTTACCCTGCCGTAGCCATCTACATGCCTTCCTCAAAAATCATGATTCCTCCAAGAAAAGCCCCATCTCAGAGAACCAAGCCCATGGCTGTTACAATCCCACCAAGCTGTACCTCAAAGATCTCAAATCCAGCTATATCCAGGATCCCCAGGAAGGAAGCCCCTTGCCGATGGGTCTTGTCCAGGGCTTTGTTCACACGAGTGAGTATCCAGCGGAAAAGGCGTTCATATGTTGCCTTGGCCAAAGCCTCTACAGCAAAGTCAGCCTGAAGAGGGGAACCAGGGGAACCAGGGGAACATGGTTATTCCCAATGGGCTGCATTTTCACATAAGCCAGGCTGGTGGTGAGTATTCTTATTCTTGGCCAGGCACAGTGGCTCACACCTGTAATCCCAGCACTTTGGGACGCTGAAGCAGGTGGATCATTTGAGGTCAGGAGTTCAAGACCAGCCTGGCCAACATGGTGAAAACCCATCTCTACTAAAAATACAAAAATTAGCCAGGCATGGTGGCACATGCCTGTAGTCCCAGCTGCTTGGGAGACTGAGGCAGGAGAATCATTTGAATGTGGGAGGCAGAGGCTGCAGTGAGCTGAGATTGCAGCACTGCACTCCAGCCTGGGCAACAGAGCAAGACTCACTCTGCCTAAAACACACACACACACACACACACACACACACACACACGCATGCATGCACACACACACCACTACCACCAGCAACAACAACAACAACAACAAAACCAACAACCTGACATGGGACTTTGAGTACTCTAGTATTGAATAAATGAGGGATAAAAAGATAAATGGGTAGATGGATGGACAGATGAATGAATGAATGAATGGAATGACAGGTGGATGGGTGATGGATAAATGGATATATGAACAGATGGCTGGGTCATGTATGGCTGAATGGACAGATGGATGAAGGATGGATGGATGGATAGGTGAACGGATAGACAGATGAATGGATAGATGGATGAAGAGACAGATGAATGAGTAGACAGCAAGATGGATGGATAGACAGATGCACAGATGGACCATGGATGGGTTAATGAATAGATGAATGAGTGACTGTGTAGGTAGACGGATGAATGGATGAGTGGCTGGATGGGCAGGTAAGTGATAAGTAAATGGCAGGTGTATCATTACCTGTTCTTTTGTCTGAGCTTTCTGTACCACGTCTCGCCCAACCTTGATACGAGGAGTGAGGATGGCTCTCGTGAAATCTGTCACATTAATTCCCATGAGGTGGCAAACTTTCTGAGCAGCTGGATGGAGAAAAGAAACATGCTGAGTGCATCACAAAAGAGAGACCTTGGCCAGAAGGCACATGGCATGGGATATTTGTGATCTGTGAATACACTGGCTTCTCTTGGGGAAATGGAGCCTGCTGACAGTGAACATAACATGAATTGTCCTGACGCCTGCTGTCATTAGCGGCCACACCCTTCAGTACTTTGCTGACAGGCAGTGATTGGGGTGAGCTAAAGTATGCCCCAGTTGGGGGTTTAGGGTCAGGTAGTTCTAGTTTCAAGTCCCTGTCCCTCCACATTTCCAAATCATGTGACTTTGGATTGAGATGGTCTCAATCTCTTGACCTCGTGATCTACCTGCCTTGCCTCCCAAAGTGCTGGAATTACAGGTGTGAGCCACCGCGCCCAGCCTGCAAAAGCTGTTTAACCTCTCAGAGTCTTGTTTTTCTCAGCTTTAAAGATGGTCAGTTCTTTGGTACCTTGATGGTACCCAGGATTAAGTAAGGTAAAGCATGTAAAGTCCTTGAGATTTAGTTAATAGTGACTTAGTATTAAATAGTTACTAATAGTAACATTTATTGAATAGTTACTATTCAATAGTATTTGTTTCACTGTTCTAGGATACGTGTTGCAGCACTGTTTGCAATAGGAAAATGCTGGAATCAACCTAAATGTTCCCTGTTTTTGAGTCTCGCTTTGTCGCCCAGGCTGGAGTGCAGAGGCACGATCTCGGCTCACTGCAACCTCCACTTCTCGGGTTCAAGTGATTCTTCTGCCTCAGCCTCCTGAGTAGCTGGGATTACAGGCACCTGCCACCACATCTGGCTAATTTTTGTATTTTCAGTAGAGATGGGGTTTCACCATGTTGGCCAGGCTGGTCTTGAACTTCTGACTTCAAGTAATCCACCCGTCTCAGTCTCCCAAAGTGCTAGGATTACAGGCATGAGCCAGCACGCCCAGACTTTTATAGTTTAAAACACAAGAACCCTTTCCCAAAACAAACCCTCTTCTTGCCTGGGGACTAGCCTGCCTTTGTAGGACTGATAAATTAGCCAAAAGATTACAAATTACAGTTTAGGAGTCCTGTAACTGGAGGCCACAAGATCCTGACCCTCCCAAAATTGCTCGTGGGCATAACATCACTATTGTAAAACCTAAGATGAGTGCTTGAGATAGCTTGCAGACCTCGGCACCAGGTGGATCAGCTGGTCACCCAGATAGAGAAACTAGCTCACCTGATCTTGTGGCCCCTGTCCAGGAACTGACTCAGGGCAAGAGGACAGCTTTGACTCCCTACGATTTCATCTCCAACCCAACAATCAGTGCTCCCAACTCACTGGCCTCCCCCTAACCAAATGATGCTTAAAAACTCTGATCCCTGAATGCTCAAGAGACTGATTTGAGTAATAATAAAACTGTTCTCCTGTGCAGCCAGCTCTGCGTGATTTACTCTTGCTCTATCGCAATTCCCCTGTCTTGATTAATTAGCTCTGTCTAGGCAGTGGGCAAGGTAAACCCATTAGGCAGTTTCAATAGGTTTGATTAAGGTGAGCTCCAAGGAGCAGAAAAAAGCAACACAACATACAGCTTGGGCCGGGAAATAAGAAACCTAAGTTTTGCTCTCAGCTCAGCCACCAACAAGCATGATGGTAGCCAGACCAGCTTCTCAAAACACAAAATACTGTTTATCTATGGGTAGGGCTGTCAGATTTAGGGGGAAAATTACAGGATGCTCAGTTAAGCCTGAATTTCAGATAAACAAGTATACTCTTTTGGTATAACCATGGTCCAAATGTTACAAAGGGCATACTTAAAGTTTTAAAAAAAGTTTGCTGTTTACCTGAAACAAATTTATCTGGACATCCTGTATTTTATCTGGCACCCCTAATTCTCAGGGCAATTGAGGTCTGTCTCCCCAAGAAGAC
Source organism: Cacajao melanocephalus (assembly GCA_963573385.1). Classification (NCBI taxonomy): domain Eukaryota; kingdom Metazoa; phylum Chordata; class Mammalia; order Primates; family Pitheciidae; genus Cacajao; species Cacajao melanocephalus. The sequence goes on along the minus strand of CAUYLG010012813.1, from coordinate 26,684 downwards.
CACAGGTACCGTAAGAAGAGCTATTCCTGTCTGATTTCCTGCTGGATCCCAGTAACACATTGCAGGGGCTTGAGAAATATTTCTTTAACAAAATAATTCAGTGGAGTGTTTTAGGAGAGATGGTCCTTAAGGATTCTGTCTGGTCCAAAACTATTAGGGGCTGGATGTGCTGACTCTTGCCTGTAATCCCAGCACCTTGGGAGGTCAAGGTGGGAGGATTGCTTGAGCTCAGGAGTTCGGGATCAGCCTGGGCAATATAGCAAGACACTGTCTCTATTAAAATTTGTAAAATTTTTAAATTTATTTATTTATTTATTGAGATGGAGTCTCACTCTGTTATTTATGTGTTCTTTTTTTTAAATTTTTTATTTTAAAAGAACACATAACAAAAAAGAAAACATACATAAAACTATTCGTGGGTTTTTGGTTTTTTGTTTTTTTTTTTTTTTTTTTTGTGAGACAGAGTTTCACTCTCGTTGCCCAGCCTGGAGGACAATGGTGTGATCTTGGCTCACCGCAAACTGTGTCTCCTGGGTTCAAGCGATTCTCCTGCCTCAGTCTCCCCAGTAACTGGGATTACAGTCATGCACCACCATGCCTGGCTAAGTTTTATATTTTTAGTAGAGACGGGGTTTCATCATGTTGGTCAGGCTGGTCTTGAATTCCTAATCTCATGATCCGCCTGCCTCGGCCTCCCAAAGTGCTGGGATTACAGGCATGAGCCACCGCGTCCAGCCTATTATGTTTTTTTAATCCCTCCACTCTGATTCAAGAACTTTCCACATAGTCTTGAACAATGAAAAGTTTGAAAAGAGGAAAGTGAGTGGTAAGAAGCAAGTCCAACTGTTGTCAAAATCCCAGATACCGTCACCTTGAAAAATAATCAATAGTTAAATGTCACCCTCCCCATTCCCCCCAACCCCAAAGTCATCAGTTATTGGAAAAATGTGGCAAGTACCTGTGTTATCTGGCATGGACGCCTGGTCTGTGTTTCTTTCCTTCTTGAAGACGATGTTTCCAAGCTGCAGGACGGATGATACCACCTTCAACACGGCTGAGGTGGGGCGAGAAGAGCAGAGCAGACACAGAGGTCAATGCCAAGGTACCCTGGAGTTTTGGGGTATAAAGCCACCAGGGACCCAGAGCCAGCCTACATCTTTCCTCCAAAGAAACTCAATTCTGAGCTCAATATTTTCAGATAGTCGCTAAAAACCTTTTACTAACAATGGAATACCACACAGCAAAAACTGGCAAACTATAGCCTATGGACCAAATCTGGCCCACTGCTTGCTATTATAAATAAAGTTTTATTGGAGCACAGCCGTACTTATTCATTTACATATTGTCTATAACTGTGTGCATGCTACAATGGCAGAGTTGAAGAGTCGCAACAGAGATCATCTGGCCCACAAAGGCTAAAGAATTTACTATTTGACCCTTTACAGAAAATGTGTTAGCAACCCCTGCCACAGAACAATGAGAATAAATGAGCTACCACTACCAAAAACCAAAACTGATGTACTGGGGCCAGCATAGTGGCTCATGTCTGTGACCCCAGCACTTTGGGAGGCTGAGGTGGGAGGATTGCTTGAGGCCAGGAGTTTGAGACAGTCTGGGCAATGTAGGGAGACCCCATCTCTAAAACACAAACGAAAATAAACCTGACTTATCTCCCAGACACAAATGATGAACGAAAGAGGACAGATGGAAAAAAGAACGTACTGTCTAAGTCCATTTATAGACAGTTCATTCAAGAAGAGGCAAAACTAATCGATGCTGTTAGAAGTCAGGATAATGATTATCCTCAACTGAGAGAAGCTCCTAGAAGGTGCATGTGGGAGTTTCTGTGGGGCTGGTAGCATTATCTTACTTAAAATGGATTCTAGTTACACAAACATGTTCAGTTTATAATAATTCTTTGCACTGCACGCTATGGCATCGACAATTTTCTAAGTAAATCATATGTCAATAAAAGGCTTTTTGAAATAAAAACCCTGTGCTTCTTACATACTCTGCTGGGTGTACAAGATGCCCATGTTGGGATGAAGATGATATAAATCTGTTTCCACCTGTTGTCTGGGTGTCTCCAAACAAAAACGCTGTGTTCCACAAAGCTTGGAAACCTTGTGACTCCATACTCAGCCCGTGTACTGTGAAGATGGTTTCTATGCATGAATTCCCCACAAGACCATGAGTTTCTGGAGAGTGGGAGGCCTATCCTAATCATCTTCGAATTTGCAAAGCCAGGGTCCTGATACGCATAGGAGGGAGGGAGAGAAATGGATAGATGGTAGGTGGAGGGTGGATGGATGGATGGATGAATAAATGGATAGAGGATGGGTTCATGGATGAGTGAATGGATAGGTAGGTAGATAGATGGGTGGGTAATGGATGGGTGAGTAGAGGACAGGTAGATGAATAGAGGATGGACTGATGGATGAATAATGCATGGATAGAGGATAGATGAATGATAGGTGGATAATGGATGGGTGGATAGATGGATGGATAGAGCATGGACGGATGGAAGAATGGATAGAGGATTGATAGACAATGATAAATGGATGGATAGAGAATGAATGAATGATGGATGGATGATGGATGATGGATGATGGACAGATGGATATTGGATGGATAGATGATGGATTGATGGATAGATGGTGAATGGATGGGTAGATGGATGGATGGATAATAGATGGATAGATGGATAGATGATGGATGGATAGATGAAGAATGGATGATGATTAATGCAAATGCTTGGCTTAGCTTAACTCAGGTACAAATCACCCAGAGTTTTGGCTTCAAATCAGCCACTATGTTGCAGGAACAAAGCCTAGAGATCCCAGACTACTCTGGTTCTTCAGGCCAAACCAGACATTACAAGACCCTTCACAACAGCTATTCTCACACCATGGGGTCCCTGGGCCAGCTCAGCAGAAGAAGGACCCAGCTGCTGACCATCCACCCATCTGCTCCCACTCACTAAGGCAGAAACACTTTTTCCCAAAATGAATGAAGCTGCTGTTGGCAGGACTTGTAAAGATACTTCCTTTCAACCTTAACAGCTACAAAAGAGACTTTGTAAACTATGAAAGGTTGTACTCAGAGTTTTAAAAGTGCAAATTTAAACTAAATATTACTGAAATGCTTGCACAGCCCAGGTGAGCTGGCCAACTCAATCTTGGCACACAGAAATTAGAGGCCAGATAATTCTCTATTGTGAGGAGCGGTCCTGGGCATCAGGGGAATTTTAGTAGCATCCCCGGTCTCTAACCACTAGATGTCAGTGGCAGTCACCCCCGACAGAGTTGTGACCACAAATGTCGCCAGACACTGCTCAATGTCCCCTGGGAGGCAAACTCACTTCTGGCAGAGAACCACTGGCCTAAATGAACAAAGCCAACTCATGAGGACTGTGGGGGACCCAAGAAGGCCACAATCTCATCTGAAGGAGACCAGCAGCTACTCCATCACTGCCACAGGGGATAGAAGTCCAGTGCTGCCAGAACTTCTGATTTTTCCAGACAATGAAACCCAGATTTTTAATGTGAAGTCTACCCATGTTTTGTTTGTTTGAGATGGAGTCTTACTCTGTCACACAGATTGGAGTGCATTGGTGTTATCTCGGTTAACTGCAATCTCCACGCTTCTTGGGTTCAAGGGAATTATCCGGTCTCAGCCTCCCGAGTAGTTGGGATCACAGACACGTGCCACCACACCCGGCTAATTTTTGTATTTTTAGTAGAGACAGGGTCTCACCATGTTGGCCAGGCTGGTCTCAAACTCCTGACCTCAAATGATCCACCTGCCTCGGCCTCCCATAGTGCTGTAATTACAGGTCTGAGCCACTGTGCCCAGCCTATCCATGTTTAAACTTTAGGAACCAATTTTTTAAAATTTTGAAGTCTATAATGGCCAGTCTCTCCTGTGGGCTCAGGAACCATTAGTTTGCACTTTCTGGTATAGTTAATGTAATTCCTGAAATGACAAGAGAACACCACCACCCCCCCGGCCGTAAGAGACGAACCCTCGGGGAACAGTTAGCAGACAACAAAGAGGTAAACCAGTGAGGACACACAACAGCACAGGCAGTGTCTGCAGGCAGCATCCTGGTGGGCTGGTGCAAAGCATGCACTCCGGAGTTAGACAGTCCTGGGTTCAAATCCCAGCTTCACCTCTCATACCTCTCATCTTTCAATTTTCAAAGCCTAGTTCAGGGTTCAGATACACATTGGGAGGGAGGGAGAGAGATGGATGGATGGCAGAGGGAGGGTGGATGGATGGATGAATGAATGAATGAATAAATGGACAGAGGATGGGTTCATGGATGAATGGATGGATGAATGGATGGGTGGGTAGATGGATGGATAGGTGATGAATGGATGGGTGATGGATGGATGAGTAGAAGATGGATAGATGAACAGAGAATGGATTGGTGGATGAATCAGGGAAGGATAGAGCATAGATGGATAGAGGCATGAGATACGGATTAAGACAAGAGTCTCAGTAAGTTCCATGAGTCTCAGTTTCCCAATCTGGAAAACAGAGATGGTAACAGTAGTACCTACTTCACGAAGTTTGGGTCTTGTAAGATGCTGAGCAAGGGCCTGGCCCAGTAGGTGGTAAAGAGTAGACACCACCTATATTACGTTCAATGGTGGTCCTTCCAAAGTAAGTCCACGTGGAACTTGTAAATATGGCCCAATTTGGCAAAAAAAAAAAAAAAAAAAAAAAAAAAAAGGTCTTTGCAGGTGGAATCAAGTAAAAGATCTCAAGATGAGATCATCTCGGATTAACCTGGGAGGCACATCCAACGTCAAGTGTCTTTATGATGGACAGAGGAGAGACACACAGAGTGGAACGCCACATGAAGGAAGAGGCAGAGACTGCAGTGAGGCAAGCCAAGGGAAAGCCCGGAACAGCCAGAGCCACCAGAAACCACGACAGACGTAAGGAACAGATTCTCCCTCAGTGCTTCTAGAAGGAACAAACTCTGCTAACATCTTGTCTTTTTCTTTTTTTTTAAATAATAATTTTTAAATTTTTTTTGTAGAGGTGGGGTCTTGCTATATTGCCCAGGCTGGTCTTGAACCCCTAGCCTTAAGCAATCCTCTCACCTCAGCCTCCCAAAGTACTGGGATTACAGGTGTCAGCCACCACGCCCAGCTCCTACTGATACCTTGATTTCAGAACCCTGGTCTCCAGAACTGGGAGAGAATAAATTCCAATTTATTTTTGAGAATATATAGGAATTTATTTATTTATAAATACATTTCCTATTGTTTTAAGACATCATGTTTGTGCTAATCTATTATAGTGGCCTTACACCTCTCTTCTTACTGAGGAATAGGAAACAGGGCTTTCCAACACCACATGTGTACCGCCACGGGTACACAGGATGGACGATTTAAGGAATTTAATTTTTTATCTTAAAAATTGGGTGTTTTTGTCCAGGTGCGGTGGCTCACACCTGTAATCCTGGCACTTTGAAAGGTCGAGGTGGGCAGATCACAAGGTCAGCAGATCAAGACCATCCTGGCCAACATGGTGAAACCCCGTCTCTACTAAAATACAAAAAATTAGCCGGGTGTGGTGGCATGTGCCTGTAGTCTTAGCTACTCAGGAGGCTGAGGCAGGGGAATTGCTTGAACCTGGAAGGTGGAGGTTGCAGTGAGCCGCGATCATGCCATTGCACTCCAGCCTGGTGACAGAGCAAGACTCTGTCTCAAAAAAAAAAGTGCTTTTTCTAATACATTAGAAACAGTAAAACCAGGCCAGGCATGGTGGTTCATGGCTCTAATCCTAAGGATTTGGGAGGCTGAGACAGGGGGATTGCTTGAGGTTAGGAGTTTGAGACCAGCCTGCACAACATACCAAGACGCTGTCTCTACCAAAAATTAAAAAATTATCCAGGCATGGTGGCTCATGAGGATCTCTTGAGCCCAGGAGCTCAAGGCTACAGAACCCAATGTGGTGGGGGAAATCCTGGTCTCCCCTGGTCACTTGGAGCCTCACGAATCTCCAGCCTGGAGCGTGACCCACCTGCTTCTCCTGAGGCCCCTTGTTGGAGGGTTTGGAAGTCGCTCTTGGTTTATAAATGGGGTTGGTGTTCATTTGGGACTGAGTCCACTCCCGTGAGAGTTGGTCATTTGCATGCCATCATCTGAACGCTTGCTCTCTCTGCGTACCATCTGCTCCACTATTTGCTTAACCATTTTCTTTTAAATCTACTTCCTTTTTTATCCTTGCATTTATTTTAATAGGAAACTTTATCTTAAGTGAAAAATCATCTTCACTTGCCATAAATAGATGGCAACTGTAAATATAAATACAAGGAAAACAGTATTACCACATTCTAGCTAGATGCTTGGGCCTGCTGAAGGTGCTGGGACTGGGGTCTGCTCTCTGTGGTTAAAGGGGAGATTGGCATGGAGCAGTGTACCTTAAGGACACTGGGGCAGGGTGTGGTGGCTCCCGCCTGTAATCCCAGCACTTTGGGAGGCCAAGGCGGGTGGATTGCTTGAGCCCAGGAGTTCAAGACTAGAGACTACTGGATAACATGGCAAAGCCTCGTCTCTACCCCCATCCCCCCAAAAAAGAAAACAAATCCAGGCCAGGCTCGGTGGCTCACATCTGCAATCCCAGTATTCCAGTATTTTGGGAGGCCAAGATGGGTGGATCATCTGAGGTCAGGAGTTCGAGACCAGCCTGGCCAACATGGTGAAACCCTGTCTCTACTAAACACACACACACACACACACACACACACACACACACACACACACACACAATTAGCCAGGCATGGTGGTGAGCGCCTGTAATCCCAGGTACTCAGGAGGCTGAGGCAGGAGAATTGCTTAAACCCAGGAGATGGAGATTGCAGTGAGCCAAGATCACACCACTGTACTGTAGCCTGGGCTACAAAAGTGAGACTCTCTCTCAAGACAACACAAAACGAAACCCAAAATCAAAAATTAGGCAGGTGTGGTAGCACATGCTTGTAGTCTCAATGACTTGAGAGGCTGAGGTGGGAGGACTGCTTGAGCCTGCAAGGAAGAGGCTGCAGTGAGCTGAGATTGCACCACTGTTCTCCAGCCTGGGTGACAGAACCCAGTGTGGTGGGGGAAATCCTGAAACCCATGATCCCCATGGCCTCTAAGATCTCAGCTCACCACAGCTTCGACCTCCTGGACTCAAGCGATCTTCCTGCCTCAGTCTCCCAAGTAGCTGACTACAGGTATGCACCACCAAGCTCAGTTAACTTTTTGTATTATCTGTAAAGAAGGAGTCTTGCCATGTTGCCCAGGTTGGTCTCAAACTCGAGCTTAAGTGATTTGTCTGCCTTGGCCTCCCAAAGTGCTAGGATTACAGGCGGGAGCCACCACGCCCAGCAAGACACAGTTTAAAGGGTCTCATTGTTTTCCTTTGCAAGGACAGACAATAATTTAATAAACCCTTTATCAATCAACATATTATAGTTTGTTCCAGTTTTTTTTTTTCTATTTTCTTTATTTTTTTGTAGAGACAGAGTCTTGCTATATTGCCCAGGCTAGTCTCGAACTTCTGGGTTCAAGCAATCTTCCTCCCTCAGTGTCTCAAAATGCTGGAATTACAGGCATGAGCCACTGTGTCCAGCCTGTTCCAGGTTTTTATTATTTAAATAAAACTATACTGAACACTAGCACATTAAGGAAGAAAACAGGGTGTAGTATTTGCCAGGGACACAGCAAACACTTAACCATTGTTCCTTGTTTATTTAATGGCGAGACTAGAAGCAAAACTGATCCCTGTCCCAAATAAAATGAATCATTCTCGGAGAGCCGATGTCATTCAGACAAGGAGGCTATCACCGCTAGATTCTCATGTGGGACCCTGGCCAAGACTCCCACACACCATCCATTTGTCAACTGACCCATAGAACCGCTTTCTTCTAGACCCCAAGTTATCTTCGGAGGAGCTGCCAGCATTTCAGCAACCTCAGTGCTATTCTGGGGCTCTAAAGGGGTGTGGGTGTGGGAAGGAAGGGAAATTTTCCACAATCCTGTCCTGGTGTTTTCAAAAGAGATTAACCTTGAACATTAAGGCACATCTAACGCAGAAGAAAAAGTGTTTTTGGAAGCACAGTGTCCTGACCAAGAATTTTGTTTTGAGCGGTCCTGTTCTCAAGACTCAGTGTGTTTCTTGGCCATTGGCTGGATGATTTTGATCAATATCAATCGCTCACCAGAGCAACCCTTCCAGGAAGAGCCTGAGTAAATCCACTGCCTCAATCACTCCCCCTCCCCCCAGCCCTGCCCACATGTTCCTGATGAGGCCAACATCTCTACCTTCAGCTCCAAGAATCCATTCTTAGGGACCATAATTAAACTACCCTGTGCTTTCCACAACCCTGACACTGCTGCATAGCTCAGGAATGTACATTTCAACCTAAGCCAGCCAATCAGAGTCAATGACACTCCATTCAGGAACGCAAGCAGGGAATCTTCTGCTCTTTGGACAGAAACCCAAAGAATGTAAGAGCTGAAACCCAGCCATGTTGCTGTCAACAAGCTGCATCCTATATAGAGACAACGCGGTTGAGAGAGATGGAAAACAAGAAATTAGGTTCCAGAAAAATCTTCTGAGCACCTACATCTCACTGTACCTGAATCCTGTATTCCTGAACTTTTTTTTTTCTTTTTTTTTTTTCGAGAGTCTATCTCTATCTCTGAAGCTGGAATGGAGTGGTGTGATCTCAGCTCATGGCAACCTCTGCCTGCTGGGTTCAAGTGATCCTCCCACCTCAGCCTCCCAAGTAGCTGGGTCTACAGGTGTGTGCCACCATCCCTGGCTAATTTTTTCTGTATTTTTAGTAGAGACAGGGTTTCATCATATTGACCAGGTTGGTCTCGAACTCCTGACCTAAAGTGATCCGCCCACCTTGGCCTCCCAAAGTGCTGGGATTACAAGCATAAACCACCACACTCAGCCTCCCTGAACTTTTCAACATTGTGACTTAATTACTTTCCCTTTGGTTTAAGCCAGATTGGGTCACTTGCAATGAAAAGGGTCTTAGTTATACAGCACTGTTCTAAAACACAAACAAACCACCTAGAGTAAAATTCATTTTCCTCCTGGTTTTTTTTTTAAGGAAGGTGGAGAATTCAGAGAGCAGACATCTGTCCTGACCAGAGGAGAATTCCTAACGGATTCCATTGGCACCCAGGCAGGCCACCCCACAAACTCAAGTTGTGACGCTTACATAGCTGCTCCTCCTCATTGAAACCCATGATCCCCATGGCCTCCAGGGTTTCCTGGAACATCTCGTCATCCTGGGCTGCAGGGATGGGCACGAAGCCATTGGAGAGGAAGGTGTAGTTGTTGAAGCCCTCCAAAAGCAAGTCACCTAGAAGGAGAGGAAGAGGGGCTAGGGTCAACAAGATGCACTTCTAATTTTGACATGACACGGAGCTCTGGTCAAGGGTCTGGGGCATCATAATTCCTTTCCCTTTCTTGAGGCTTGGACCGTTTAAAACCCTCGTGCATCATCATGTAGATGGCCTCACCAACCACTGCCAGGCTTGCACAGTGGTGCAGGTTGTGCGCTGCTCCAGTGACTGGCAGCTGATATCCAGCCTTTGTTCTACTTGCTAAGCCACAATCCCTGGCATGAAGTTGCCTCTACCTGGAGGAAGGGATGTCTTTACCTCAATTGTCCAGATGCCCCTGCATTGAGAGACTAAGCTGTCACAACAGTTAGATCAACCTTTATTCACCTTTGTTTTTATTTTTTTGAGACGGAGTCTCCCTCTGGTGTCCAGGCTGAAGTACAGTGGTGCGATCTTGGCTCCCTGTAACCTCCACCTCCCAGGTTCAAGTGATTCTCCTGCCTCAGCCTCCCAAGTAGCTGGGATCACAGGCATGTACCACCACGCCTGGCTAGTTTTTGCATTTTCAGTAGAGACAGGGTTTTACCATGTTGGTCAGACTGGTTTCCAACTCCTGACCTCAGGTGATCCACCCACCTCGGCCTCCCAAAGTTCTGGGATTACAGAAGTGAGCCGCCACACCTATACTTATTCATCTATTTATAAAATTTTTAGGCGGGAGAATCTCTTGAACCCGGGAGGCAGAGTTTGCAGTGAGCCAAGATTGTGCCACTGCACTCCAGCCTGGGCGACAGGGTGAGACTCCTTCTAAAAAAAAAAAAAATTCAAACAGGCACATGAGTTTTAAAAATCAGTCACCACCAAAGATTTATAATGAAAAATACCATCCTCCTGTCACATCCCTTCTCCAGCTCCTACCTTACTCAATAATACCTGCTTTTTCTCTCTTTTAGCTGCTTTTTTCTGGCAGTTACCACTACCTCTCTGTACAATAGGCTTGCTATGTTTTCTAGCCTATTATAACGTATATACTATTATGTATTATATATAATAGGCCAGGAGTTCCCCAACCCCCAGGCCTTAGACCAGTACCAGTCCATGTTAGGAACTGGGCTACACAGCAGGAGGTGAGCGAGTGAAGCTTCATCTGAATTTACAGCCGAATTTACTCCTCATCACTGCTTCACCGCTGAGCTCCGGTTCAGTGGCTGAGCTCCGCTTCCCATCAGATCAGTGGCAGAATCAGATTCTCATAAGAGCCTGAACCCTATCGTGAACTGCGCACGTGAGGGATCTAGGCTGCGCGGTCCTTATGAGAATCTAATGGTAATGATCTGTCACTGTCTCCCATCACTCTCAGATGGGACCGCAGGAAAACAAGCTCCCAAGGATTCTACATTAATAAGGTGAGTAGTGAAATTATTACAATGTAATAATAATAAAGTGCACAGTAAATGTAATACACTTGAATCATCTCCAAACCATCCCCCACCCTGCCTGCCCAATCTGTGGAAAAATTTTCTTACAGGAAACCAGTCCTTAGTGCCAAAATTAGGTCAGGGACCGCTATAATAGGCTATTTCTGGATACGTCAAGTTTAGATAGTATCTAGTGACTTCCTGCTATGGTAGACGAAATGTAGCTTTCTTATACCACTTTTCCTTTCCTCCAGCTATTTTTTTTTTTCTTCTTAAGATGGAGTTTTGCTCTTGTTGTCCAGGGCTAGAGTGCAGTAGTGCGATCTCGGCTCACTGCAACCTCCGCCTTCCTGGTTCAAGCAATTCTTCTGCCTCAGCCTCTCAAATAGCTGGGATTACAGGTGTCCACCACCAAGCTCAGCTCATTTTTTGTATTTTTAGTAGAGGCAGGGTTTCACCATGTTGCTCAGGCTAGTCTCGAACTCCTGACCTCAGATGATCCACCTGTCTTGGCCTCCCAAAGTGCTGGGATTACAGGCATGAGCCACCGTGTCCAGCCACCCCCAGCTATTGTTAGTTGAATCAATACCTAAGGCTTATAACAGGGGTTGACATATCTGGTCCCCTGTTGTTTTTGTAAATAAAGTTTTATTGAAACACAGCTGCTCCCATGTCCTTGTTTATTTCTCATGGCTGCTTTCTCACTAGGCAACAGAGTTGAGTAGCTGCAACAGAAACCATCTGGTCCTCAAAGTCTAAAGCATTTACTACTGACCCTTTAGTGAAAACAGTTTGCCAACTCCTTGTTTATATTATGACATTAGATATTGTTCTCTGTAAAACTGCATCCTGTGATTACATTTCCTCTGTTGTTATTCACCTTCAAGTTTATAATTGCCTTTCTTTCTCCCGCACCATTTGCTTTTATTACATCCTCCAATACATCAAGGATCCTCTTCCTGATCAATCTTTAATTAGGGTGGATTTGGTTATATTTTTGGAGAGACGTTAGCAAGATATTTTTCTTTTAAAACAAAGGTCTCTTATGGGTCAACTCACTTGGAAGCTGCTTGATAAACTTGAGGCTAAATTGACCCAAGACAGCAGTTAACTCAATCTTTTGGATTAACTTAAATGCCTGATTCCTCACGAGGATTGAGGTCATTGCCAAGACTTCATTATCCTTAGTATGGATACATTTAGAAGTATTTGGTTTTCTCTAAAAGCCTGACATCTTTCCAGTTCTATCATCGAGAATACAAAGGGCCCCCAGGAATTTAGCTGTGAGCCCTATACTTGCCCATTTCTGGAAGACCAGAGGCACAAAGCACAAAACCAGAACCCAAGTTACCAGACAACCAAACTCTTTTCTTTGATACCAAATAAAAAGAAGAGGAATGTAAACATTTTTCCCTGGCCCATTCCACAGGGTCCTGCACTGAAATTGCTAATGTACCATGTTTGCTGGTATATAACATCCATTCAGCATTCCGCCTTTACCCAAAATCGCTCTACCCCATGCCCTACGCTCCAGAAAGCCAGCCATTAAGGAAATTTGTTTATTTTGTGAGACTCAGTCTCACTCTGTTACCCAGGCTGGAGTACAGTGATATAATCTTAGCTCACTGCCACCTCCACCTCCTAGGTTCAAGTGATTCCCCTGCCTCAGCCTCCCAAGTAGCTGGGATTACAGGCGTGCACCACCACACCTGGCTAATTTTTGAGTTTTTGATAGAGACAGGGTTTCACTATCTTGACGAAGCTGGTCTCCAACTCCTGACCTCAGGTAATCCACCCTCTTCGGTCTCCTGAAGTGCTGGGATTACAAGGATGAGCCACCGTGCCCAACCCTGGAAATTTAAATAATGGATAATGCCACCCCCTAGTAGCCGAGCTTTGCAATACACTTCAACACAGTGAAGTTCTGAGCTCACACAGATCCTTTTGGTAACTGTCTTAACCAAAATAACTAACCTTAGCCACAAAAGAGATGGGAAGCAAAGTCTGTCTTGTTCTCACAAAATTTTAGACTTAAAATTTATTACTAACATGTATGTAGACTCCACTACGTACAGATGGTGACTGATCCATTTCTTTTTTAAGCTATGTGGTTTGTACATATTTTTAAGAGTTAGTAAACAACTGCATGTCCATAACTTATAACTTCCTGCTGAAGTTTGGTATACAGTGTGTTTTATTTACATAACAAAGTATTTTCCCTACAACAGAGGTCAGCAAACTTCTGCACACTTGTAAATAGTTTTTGTAAATAAAGTTTTATTGTTAACACATTGATGCATCTGAGCTCACTGATTTATGTGTTGCCTGCACTCATTGGTTTATCTGTTGCCTGTACTCATTGGTTTATGTACAGTCTGTGCTCACTGGTTTATGTGTTGCCTGTGCTCATTGGCTTATGTGTTGCCTGCATTCGTTGGCTTATGTATTGCCTGCGTTCATTGGTTTATGTGTTGCCTGCATTTGATGGTTTATGTGTTGCCTTCGCTCACTGGTTTGTGTGTTGCCTGTGTTCATTGGTTTATGTGTTGCCTGTGCTCATTGGTTTAAGTGTTGCCTGCATTCACTGGTTTATGTTCCTGTGTTGCCTGTGTTCATTGGTTTAAGTATTGCCTGCGCTCATTGGTTTATGTGCTGCCTGCATTTGTTGGTTTATGTGTTGCCTGTGCTCATTGGTTTATGTGTTGCCTGTGCTCACTGGTTTATGTGTTGCCTATGGCTGTTTTTGCATTACAATGGCAGAGTTGAATAGCTGTGACAGATGCCATGTGGCCTGCAAAGCCTAGAAGATTTACTATCTGGCCTTCTACAGAAAAAGTACCCCTGTTCTACAAAGTCACCAGCACAACGTGTATAATGAAAAGTGCTTAGTCCCGCTGCTCCTGCAAATTCCTTATAAAACCAGAATGCATCTTATATACTTACAAGTTTTATAAATTGGCAAGTTAGGCAAATGTCTTTCTCCCTTTCCTTGAAGGCATAGAATGTGTCTAGTTGGACTTGATGTTCTCTGGTCTAACTAGACATGAATCATTAATAATCTAATGTCACATGGTGCTCAGTAAATGAGAATGACTGAACAAAAGCCACACTCACTCACTGGGAGGAGATGAAGAACTGCTCATCTGTCACTCACAGACATAGGACTTTCTGGCAGGATCTGAGACTCTGTTTTAATAGCCAATCCATGAACCCTGGATCCTGATGAAAGGGAGACTCAAACCATGCAATCACACGTCATTGCTAGTCACTTACTTTTCATCTTCTCCTTGGCTCCAGCAATCATGTAGTAAAAGATGTGAAATGTCCTCTCGTCTCTGGCTTGGCGAATGGCCCGTGATTTTTCCAGCAGATCTGGTTGGAGGGAGTTAGGGATTCTGGGGATACTGCGGGTGTACCCCTTACGGAATTCTGGCCTTGCACCTCCATCCCGGTCATACCCAATTCACACGGGTTGACTTTCCAGTTCTGACCCAGGGATCGGCAATGTCTAACTTGGACCATAGCCCTGTGGACAAATGGAACCACTGGGTGCTGCCAGCAGACCTCGGATGCAGAAAGAAGGGAGGGGAAAAGAGTGAAAAGAAAAAGCATAAAAAGACCCCAGGAAGATGGTAATGGTAACAAGATGTTATCCCAACAGCCATCACCAGCTCCTCTTCTTTAAAACAGAACACAAATTACGGCACCCTCTATGATTTATAACTCATTTCTATGTAAAACGATAAATATAAATTGTCTCACTTAAGACTCAAAGTATCTTCAGAAATAAGTGCAACTATTAGTGCTTTCAATAAGGGGAAACTGAGGCTCAGAAAGGTGAAGTTCTTTCTCAAGATCATACAGCTAGAAAGTGGCAAAGCTGTCTTCCATGTCCTCTGTTCCAAGAGCGGGGTCTGATGGAACTGAGGGGAAGAGATTGTAAACACGTCACAGTGATTAATTTCAGGAGAGCTGCTCCACCATGGGGGTGGCAGGAGGGAGAGTAGAGGGGAGGGCAGGTGAAGGTGGCATGGAGATCACAGGGTCTGGGGTGATGGGAGAGGGCAGCTGCGAGGCTGGGCTAGTGTACTGGGTGGAATTCCTCAGTACTAAGCGTGATGGTGCAGAATGATGAGGCTAGATCAGCAGACCTTGTCTTCTTCAAGTCCTAAAGTCAGCTAGACGTACCTGAGCTGCCATAGCCCATGTCCAATCAGGAAAGCAGTGATTCTCAGACTTTCTCATGGTCCATCAGAATTCCTAGAGGGCTTATTCAAACCCAGCTTGCTGGGCTCCATCCCCTGACATTTGATTCAGAAGATCTGGAGCAAGGCCTGAGGTGTGTGTTTTATACAACTGTATATATATATATATATATATATATATATATATATATATATATGACAGAGCCTTACTCTGTCACCCAGGCTGGAGTGCAGTGGCGCAATCTTGGCTCACTGCAACCTAGGCCTCCCAAGTTCAAGTGATTCTCCTGCCTCAGCCTCCTGAGTAGCTGGGACTAAAGGTGAACGCCACCATGCCTGACTAATTTTTGTATTTTTAGTGGAGACAGGGTTTCCCTATGTTGGCCAGGTTGATCTCAAACTCCTGACCTAAAGTGGTCTGCCCACCTTGGCCTCCCAAAGTGCTGGGATTACAGGTGTGTGCCACTACGCCAGGGTAATTTTTTTATTTTTAGTAGAGACAGGGTTTCGCCATGTTGGCCAGGCTGGTCTCGAACTCCTGACCTCAAGTGATCCACCCACCTTAGCTTCCCAAAGTGCTGGGATTACAGGTGTGAGCTATCATGCCCGGCTGAGATGTGTATTTCTAAAGAGCTCCAAGTGATGCTGATGCTGCTGGTTTGGGAAACATACTTTGAGAACCACTGATCTAAAAGGAAGGCTGAGGCCAGAAGTATGGGGCTGTGCCTGGGGCTTGCTGTAAACACAGGAATGAACTGCTGAGAGGTATGTGTAGGGCTGCAGGACGAGAGGGCCCTGGCTCTGGACTTGACCTAAGTCTGGCAGCCCTCCCAGCTGCAGGACAGCAATCCTGGCAGGTTTGGGCAGATCAAAGCAGAAAAGTAGTAAAGGTTAGGTTAACAGTAACACAATAGCCACCACCTATGAGATGCTCACTTTGGGCCCAGCACGTGCCAAGGGCTGTGCATATTACTTGGCGTATCATTTCATTTAACCACTGTACCAGCTCCATGAAGTAGGTGTGATCACCCCCATTTTACCGAGGCAAAACTGAGGCCCAGAGAGCATCTGCGACTTTCCGAAAGCCCCACAGCTCAGACGAGTACAGTGGAGAGGGGGCCACTTCACAACCCACCCTCTTATCCAGGGCACATAACATGGACAAATAGGACCATGGGGCACTGCCAGCAGACCTTGGGGGCAGAAAGAAGCTAAACCACCCCCCAGGTCCTATTCATTGCCAAGCACGTGTTCCAAAGGAAGCCGTGAACATGCGACACCCTTGAGGCCTAGGGCCACCTGCAAAGCTTCCGAGGCTCATCAGTCACTGAACCCTAGATTGTTCCCCCCAAGTCCAGAAATTTCTAACTTGGCTCCACTTCACCAGCTAGATTCACGAAAGAGACGCTCTACTTGTTCCTTGCAACACCAGCATTCCTTCGGGTAAATTCTGTTTTCATCAGTTTCCTACCTAAGAATGGAGCTGATCTCAGACCAACGCTTTAAGAGGACAACAGGTCCATAATTCGGCCTCAGACAATGAACATGTTCACAGATCCATTTCACTTGGCTCTTGCAATGACTGTAGTTCATCGTGGCTATCCCCATTTTAAAAAATTATTTATTAGAGACAGGGTCTTGCTCTGTCACCCAGGCTGGAGTACAGTGGTGCAACCACAGTTGAATTAGAATGAAGTGACGATCAAACAATAGACAGCACGCAGCCAGCCCTTCCTCTGTGCCTTGCATGATGCCTAGAGCTTTATGAGTTCATTCACTCTATTCTCACATTTCTATGAGGCGGGTATGATTCCTTAGCATCCCCATTTTGCTGATGAGGCATAGAGAGGTGGAGTAACTAACCCAAGGTCACTCAGCTAAGGAACAGGTCATTTGAGCATCAAATGCAGGCCAGGCTGCTTGTTTGGGGTTCAAAGCAGGGGTCTGGTCCACACGTGTATAACCACTGTGCCACAATGCCTGCTGTTAAGGGGAAGATTTGTTCTGGAAGAAACCTAAGAGGCTGGAAAGACAGAGGTGGCTCTTGGACTCTCCCAGCCTTAGGGAAGGAGGTTAGTAGGGGGCAGGGGTGCCCATGTGGCCCAGGCTCAGGGAAAGGATACAGGTCTCAATGTTGGCTCCCACGATGTAACCCGTGACGTCGAAGTTGATGCGGATGAATTTGCCCTGCCAACAGGAAAACACAGTTCAGGCTCTGCTGACCAGCTTCAGCCTTTAACCCCATGCTGTGGGCAAGCAGGGAGGGAGATGTCACAGAGGATGGGGGAGAGGAGATTCTTGCAAACCTCAGAGCCCCACAGGTCAGCTTGTCAGGTGGAACCAACATCTGCTGAGCTGAACCACCCTGGCCTGACAGCAACAGAACGTGTAAAACGTTCACAGATCAATTTCATTTGGCTTTTGCAATGACAATCCGTCATGGCTATCCTCATCTTTAAAGATTTATTTATTTATTAGGGACAGCGTCCTTCTCTGTCACCCAGGCTGGAGTGCAGTAGTGTAATCACAGCTCACTGTAACCTTGAACTCCTGGGCTCAAGCAATCCCCTTTTCCCCATGACCTCAGCCTCCCAAGCAGCTAGGACTACAGGCATGCACCACCATGCCCAGCTAATTTTTAAATTTTTTTTGTAGAGATGGGATCTCACTGTGTTGCCCAGGTTGGCCTCAGACTCCTGCATGCAAGCAATCCTCCCACCTCGGCCTCCCAAAGTGCTGGGATTACAGGAGTGAACTACCACACCCAGCCCACTATCCTCATTTTAAAGCTGGGAAAACTAAGGCTAAGAGAGATCAAGTGACTTGTCCAACGTGACATTGCTCCTGAGAGGTGGAGCCCTAAGCGGAAGGAAGTTTCCTCCATATTCAAGGGCCGGAGGCTCCCTCTCCATGCCCCATCCTGCTCCGAAACATGCTTTACCCACATCATCCAACTAAGAATTAAACCTTCTCTGTGGGACAGGTGAGTATGCATTGCCCACAGTACCCAAACCCAAGCAGGCCCTGTGTAGGATGTCCTTTAAGCAGGATTGAGTTGCGCCCCTCGCCCTACAGCTCAAGTATCTCCATTTGGAGAAGATGGCCCAATCTACCTGCCTCAGCTAAGCCATGAAACCAATCCTTCATCTGGTGGCATCAACCCTTTTCCTGCTTCCTCAATAGGTGACAAAGGATTGCATTCGTTTCCCCAACCATGACATAACGTGGTGGGAAGCATTGACCTGCGTGGACACGATTCCCTAAGCTTGCTCAGTCCTTGACAAAACCTTCAGACTTTCCCATCGGGACACAGGCAGTAGAGTGATTTGGGATGGCCATATCCCAAATGGAGCCACAGAGAGCCGGCTGGTCACAGGCAAGGCCCAGGCGCCTTCCTTCACTCTCCTTCTCAAATGACAGGGACACTGGTAAGCGGAGGATGTTTTTAGGGGTGTGTCTTGCACTTACTCTCATTTATGATGAGCTAGAGACTTTGCACTGAATTGTAACATGCAAACACAGTGCTTCTCAGTGCAGGCGGCACATCTGCTGTGGGGATTTCGGAAATTGGTGGAAGTGATGATTTGGTTTGCCACATGACGATGGGGGGGTACTGTTAGCAAACGGGGGCCAAGGATATTTTAGGAGTCCTGCAATGACCAGGAGAGTCTCTGCCGCCAATCTCTGTCTACATCTCTATGACTTTTCCAATGTCTAAGCTGACACTCTTGGAGGGAAAAACTAGTTTGTAATTACCTGGGCTTAGAACCTCATCTTTATGCCTTTAGATTTTGTGCTTTTTTTTTTAAGATGGCGTCTCCCTCTGTTGTCCAGGTTGGAGTACAGTGGTGTGACCTTGGCTCACTGCAACCTCCATCTCCTGGTTCAAGCGATTCTCCCACCTCAGCCTGCTAAGCAGCTGGGAATATAGGGGTGCACCACCACGCCTGGCTAAGTTTTGTATTTTTAGTCGAGACAGAGTTTCACCATGTTGGCCAGCCTGGTCTCAAACTCCTGACCTCAGGAGATCTTCCCACCTCAGCCTCTCAAAGTGCTGGGTTTACATGTGTGAACCACTGTGCCTGGGTGAGATTTTTATGCTTTTAAATAAAAGCATGAAAAAGTATTTAAAATCTTGTTCTAATATAAGAATATCCCATCTGTGTGACTCCAGAGAAGATTGTTCTTTGGTTCAGAGCTTCACTGAGAGTCAGCTGCCATTATGGAAAATCCCATCCCAACATCATCAGTCCCCAAATCTGACCCTGTTCCTTGTATTTGTAGCTGTCGCAGTGGACAGACCTAAGTGTCTGACTCTTACTGTGTCTTCTGGTGGTGTGGTCTGGCCTAAGCACTGAAATGCTGCAATGTACTTAATTTATTTTTTTCTTGTAGAGATGGGGTTTCTCCATGTTGCCCAGGCTAGCCTCAAACTCTTGCGCTCAAGCGATCTGCCCGCCTCAGCCTCCGAAAGTACTAGGATTACAGGCATGAGCCACCTCGCCTGGCCTGAAACGCACGATTTTGTTATGAACTGTTTTTTGTTATTTCTTCTTCGTATTACAGTTAGGGTATTATGCTGATGTGTATTCATCTAGCATGTGTAGGAGATGGTGTTATCTCTGATTCTAATTGCAGGCAAGGAAAGGAGACATAATGCAATTGTTTGCTGCTAAAATGGGCCTTGGGGATCACAGGCTCAGGGACCACTATGTGAATATGTTCAGCAGAGCAGAGCTTTCTGCAAAGAGGCTTTCACGGGGTCCCATCCCAGTGGGCAACAGCTCAGAGATCCCCTACTCCTGGAAGGCAGAGACCATTTTCCCTTAATCTTTTCTCACTAAAACATCTTCCTGGCCCTCCTATGGAAGCAACAGCTTCTTTTGTACAATAAAACCGTTTTTGTCTACAAATCATCAACCACTCACCTTTACAGTTCTCCTGCCCTTGTTGGGCTCAGGCAAAAGACTTAGCCTTAGAGCCTGGGGAAGTGTGCGTGGGAAGGCGGTACCTCCTGCCTCACTGACTGTCTGTTCCTCAATTGGAAGAAGCAGTTTCATGAAGGCTGGAACCACATCTGAACTATTCATCATAATTCTATGAGCCTAGCTCAGTGCCCGGTATACAGTAGGCACTTATAATAACAGCAAATTAACAAAAAACAAAAACAAAGAGAACAGTGGTACATATAGAAGTGCCTACCACGGAGGTTGCACTGAGCCGAGATTGTGCCACTGTACTCCAGCCTGGCGATGGAGTGAGACTCCATCTCAGGAAAAAAAAAAGTGCCTACCAGAATAATTGTACAGAATAGGTACTTACTAAATATTTCTTGGAGGAGGAGTGTGCCTGGTACATAGTTGACACTTAATTCATGTTTCGCTACATAAAATGGTATTGGATGTAAGTGTCTAGCACAAACCAGGTGCTCAATAAGTAATTTTTAAATTTTTATTTATATTAGTAATAAAGATGGGGTCTCACTTTCTCGCCCACGCTGGTCTTGAATCCCTGGGCCCAAGTGATCCTCCCACCTCAGCCTCCCAAAGTACTGGGATTACAGGTATGAACCACTGCACCCGGCCAATCAATAAATATTTGTTGAATGAATAGTGAATGAATGAATGAATGAGAGAGTGAGAGGCAAGAACCCTTGCAAGATTGTAAGATACAGCCCCTCTCTCCAGGATCAGACGCCCCTACCACCTCCTCACACAAACACTCTGCAGCCCCAGGGAGATGACACTAAGCCTTTCCATGCAGGAAAACCTGCGTGGCTTTGCTACTTACGAATCTTGACGAGTTGTCGTTCTTGACTGTTTTGGCGTTGCCGAAAGCCTCCAGAATCGGGTTTGCTTGTAGAAGCTGCTTTTCCAGCTCTCCCTAAAATTCATTCACATCTAGTTATTGGAGAAAGCAACCTAGGTCCTGACAGTTCTATCTTGGATGGATGTTGCCACAAAACTCTGCCCTGAATGCTCAGGTTTTTTCCTATCTCCTCCCTCCTCTTAGAGCCCTCCAGATTTACAGGAAGATTTCAGAAGAGAAGCAACTGTCTGAAGTCTCTAGTAGCTAGGACATCTGCCCCCTGGGAAGGTTACTTTTTTCAAGATTACGGCCTGCTCATCTCGGCAACATCACTGTCACTCAAAGCCACCTCCTTGCACAACGCCAATGTCATTTACATCACGATGAATGGTGCCCCACGGAATTGTGCAGTGCACCACCTGGCCCACTGTACGTAGCAGTCGCGCTGCTGTACATGTTTAACAAGCAGCCTTCTTCAAGCTAAATCGTTACAATCCTCCTTCTGATTATTTTAGCGCAATTTTTTTTTTAGTTGCAATTTTTCCTTTCTCAGGACTGGTTTTCTGACGTCTCCTATGGAAGACAAGTAAGGAATGCACAAAACCCACCAGGAATCCTCTTAGCGGACTGCAGAATAAAGCTTCAAAGCAGGTTGCCTGAGCTCCATTCATCGGGTTAAAGGCAGCTGAGACTGTACATAGCCCACCGGCCCCCTCTGCGGGGCGCCTGTGCACAAACGCGGTCACGTGATTAATCATGGCAGGAAAGGGCCGATGTGGTAAGTTAAGCTGGGAAAGCGAATGAGCTGCTCTTGGCCTAGCCTGGAAACACGGCAGCTGCAGATGTGCCCTGAGGCCTTCAGGCCCTGGATTCTGGGAGTTCTTCTCCTTGTCCTGCCCTCCTGCCTTCCCTTCCTTATTTTTCCAGGCAGCAGGGCTGGGCTGGACAGGAGCCGGGAAAGTATCTAGAAGGGACAAGGATGGGCGTGGCTTTCTCCTCGGTCCCCCATGCTAGGAAGGCATCAAGGTACCTAGTCTTCAGGACAAAGCAGGGAGCTGCTATTTATTTGTTTTTATTTGTCCACACGTTCTCCTTTTTGTAGCTCCCGGAGAACGATGAAGCAAAAGCCTCATCCACATAAAAATCTCAGCTAAAAGTGGAATCGCCCCAGCTGAGATCAGTGGAAATCTGTGAGGAGCGCCACGGGCGTTTCTTCCCTAGTGGGAAGAAGACTAGGGAATCACTTTCATTCGTGTAAACTTGGGGTCTCCATGCTCTCTGAAAAAGGCTCCCTGTCTAGAATGGGGATTCTAGCAGGCAGGGTTGGAAAGTCTTTGCAAGAGAGCTTTAAACAAGGGGACCTGGTTCAAACCCTTCATTTTACAGATGGCAGAACGGTGGCCCTGAGAAGTTAACTGACTCAGCCAACGTCACACAAGAGCAGATCTCACATAAGAACTCTAACTCTCTTTTTGATCTGCAGCACTATCACCCGGGGTCTAACTAAGATGGATTGAAGGGTTTCTTCTAGGCTGGGACCCACATGCCAGCCCCTCAAGCTCTGCGTTAGAGATGAGTTTACATGTGCAGAGGTCCAAGTAGGACCAGGTTATGCGTTGCGTAGCTGGGGCCTTACCACGCCACCAAAGCTAGTGCATCGCGACCTCCAAGACTGTTCCTGGAGCCTTGAGTGAAGCAACCAGCATGCAACAGACAGACACGCACTGCACACGCATGCACAGGGCCACACAGGTGCACCAGGGACAGGGCTGGGGGAAGAAACTTAGGGATGATGGCAGGGAGAGAAGAGGGAGGCATGCCACAGCTGTGCCATCCAATGTCCGTTGAGCCGGGGAAGCTCTGGGGCCTGACACTCCTAAAACACTCAGACAGAAGGGACAGACGTCTCTGTCTAGGTTGTTCCAGTCAAGGGTACCAGGGTGGATGCATTGAAAGGGTGCAGGGGTTCATTCTGAACTGGAGAAATCCATTTCAGGCTGGAATGGCCAAGCCCGGGGATCCCAGTAGGAGTCCCGCGAGTGGCAAATGCACCCCCACACCCTGCCCCGGCATCAGACGCCCACGGGATGGTATCTCGGTGCATTTACTGATTTGAGTTGTGAAACTCCAGGGCCTACCCCATTTCTACCACCAGCTATGGGACTCAGTGGGTGCAAGAGGACCATGCAGATCTAAATACACTCCGTGCCTCCCCTACACACCCGGAAAACACTCTCAGTTACTCACGTAGGCAAAAGATGGGCCTTGCTGTGGTTGAACAACACAGTATAAAACAAATGTCAGTGTCATTTCCATCACATGGCCAGCAAGGGCTGGAGAACACATGACTTCAATCCCCCCAAACAGCCTGGAATTCCCAAGACAAACTGCCCTTTTCCTTGATACTGTTTCCTTTCTCTCTGTTTAGCTGCAAGGATGCGATCACAGCTCACTGCAGTCTCGATCTGCCAGGCTCAGGCAATTCTCTTGCCTCAGCCTCCCAAGTAGCTAAGACTACAGGCATGCACCACCATGCCTGGCTAATTCTCTTGATTTTTTTCTTTTCTTTTTTTTTTTTTTTGTAGAGACAGAATGTCACTATGTCGCCCAGGCTGGTTTTGAACTCCTGAGCTCAAAGCCATCTTCCCTCCTTGGCCGCCAAAAGCTCAGCCGCTTCCTCCTTTCTCTAAGTTTTAGAGATCAGACATTTCAAAGGCCTTCATCATTACTGGGACCACATTAGGCTCCTTAAAACAGTATCGAATGAGACCATGTCTGAGACGTGTTCACATGTGCAGCCAAAAAAAGCAGCACACAGCAGGCCCTCGATAAAGGTGAGCTGTTATGAAGTATGAGCTCTTACTCTTCCTCCACAGGGAAAGGGAAGGCATGGGAAACCGTAGTTTCACTGCCGCACAACCTTTGGGGCTGTTGTTCCCACTCACGATGGCTGGAAACCAACATGCCAGAGGCACTTCTAGGATGGGGAATCTTGAGTTTCCTGCATGTGTTCAGAGAAGGAAAGTTCCCCAAAGCCCCGCCCAGCACCCAGCCCAGATCTCCAAGGACCTCTGGACAAGCCAGCCATGGCAGCTACCCCAGAGTCGCCTCTGAGGGCCCAAAGCGACATCCGGAATGGCAAGAACTGGAGACACCCCACGCCGTGGTCAGATCTCCACCCTACCATCTTCCTGCCCGCGAACCTGAAGACAAAGGCGCTGGCCAGTCCTGGCAGCCCCAGCACTTGCCGTGTCCTCTGGGACAGATGGGGCAGGGCTGACACACGAGGAGGAAGAGAAGGATGGGCCCTAGAGGGCCTGACCTCAGAAACCTGCTCTTCTTTTCCTTCCAAGCTCTTCCTCATACTGTGTCACCATCTGTTTATTTTGTGATTCTTTGACAACTACACTCTCTACCACAGGTCCAGAAGCTCAGAGAACAGAGTAATAGCAGCTCTCAGACGCATCCCCGAGTTCTCACCCCAAGTGCTGTCTGGCACACAGTAGGTGCTCAATCCACAGTTACTGAATGACCTTGCCCCGAAGCCCACGGGCTGAGTGATACCAGCATCTCCATCCCAGGGACAGGGGGACACTGGAGGAATTCCTGGAGGAATCAGGAACCCCAAGAAGTATCTCAACCCCAGGGATGGTACAGAGATTCACTGAAAGGAGTGCTTCTCAACCCAGGGCAACTGTCCCACCGCAGCGCACATCTGACAATGTCTAGATATTTTTGGTTGTCACAACTGGAGGGGAGGGGGCTATCGGCATCTAGTGGGTCGAGGCCAGGGAGGTCGCTAAACACTCTACGAGGCACAGGGAAGCCCCTCCAAGGAAGAATTATCTGGTCCAAAATGACATCAGTGCCACCCCTGAGAAGCCCCAACGCAAAGGAAGAGCTCACTATGGAAGGGAGTGGGCTTATTCCCATTTCACAAAACGGGTCACCTTCTGGAGGGATGCTTCCAGCTGAGCCAAGGAATCACCCATCCTCAACAGGACTGCTAACCAGAAAAAAACCATCCCTCTTTGAGTCTTCAGGGGAGGGGCAGTCAGACAGGACCTGAGTTCCTGCAACGATGCTCTGTTTGTATCTCGGTCGGCCTGCAAGCTGGAGACGGGCTGGCTAAGTCATGGCCTCTGATTGGGAGCTGCCACTCACCGTGATACTTGTGTCTTTCTTGCCCTTGTGGGAGGAGGCCACCACGGCCAGGTACTGAATGACTTTCTTGGTGTTCTCGGTTTTCCCAGCTCCAGACTCGCCTCTGAAAGACACAGGAACAGTGACCCAGTGGACATAATTTATGCACACATTCCATGGTGACCTTTCTGCAGCTCCGTGAGCTGGACAGGATGATAATGACCACAGCTGCCATTTCCCACATGGGGAGATGGAGGCTCCCAGAGGGGAAGTAACTTGACCAAGGTCACATCACTGGCAGTGAACTGAGCTGGGTCCCCAATCTAGGTCTGATGCTCAATGGATGTAGAAAAGAATTCAGATACAGTGCTGGGTGCAGTGGCTCATGCATGTGATCCCAGCACTTTGGGAGGCCGAGGTAGGTGGATCACCTGAGGTCAGGAGTTCGAGACCAGCCTGGCCAATATGGAGAAACCCCATCTCTACTAAAAATACAAAATTAGCCGGGCATGGTGGTGCATGCCTGTAATCCCAGCTACTCTGAGGCTGAGGCAAAAGAATCTCTTAGAACTTGGGAGGCGGAGGTTGTACTGAACTGAGATCGTACCACTGCACTCTATACTAGATAACAAAGGGAGACTCTGTCTGGAAAAAAAAAAAAAAAAAAAGAATTCAGATACAAAGAGTGAAAAAGTTGGCCGGGCACAGTTATACCTGTGATCCCAGCACTTTGGGAGGCTGAGGTGGGAGGATCATTTGAGCCCATGACTTTGAGACCAGCCTCAGCAACACAGAGAGACCCCGCCTCTACAAAAATATTTAAAAATTAGCCAGGCATGGTGATGCATGCCTGTAGTCCCAGCTCTTTGGGAAGTTGAGGCAGGAGGATCGCTTGAGTCCGGGAGTTCAAGACCAGCCTGAGCAACGTAGTGAAACCCTGTCTCTATTTAAAAAATTAGGAAAATTAACCAGGCATGGTGGTACATGCTTGTAGTCCCAGCTACTCAGGAGGCTGAGGTGGAAGGACGGCTTGAGCCCAGGAGGCGGAGGTTGCAGTGAGCCATGATCACACCACTCCACTCTAGACTGGGTGACAGAGTGAGACCTCATTGCTTAAAAAAAAAAAAAAAACAGGGTGAAAAAGAAAACCTTTGTTTTCCTACAAGGGACCAAGCAGGTTTATTTGGAATTGTCTACTTTTAAGATATCATTAGCATTGCTAGAAATGGAAAGACCAGGCACGAGGCAGCCTTCAAGAAAGGACTTACGTGCCTCTAGAGTACCAGGACCAAAGATAAAAGTTTAAAGAGCTTTCTTATGGAAAGAAAACTTCCCAAAAAGAACTGGTTATCCCATTCATCACTGGGCAGATGCAAGCCCCTTTATCCCCTGAGGAATCCTACCCTGTGTATCAGGAGGCTAGCTGATGATCTCAGCCAAGTATCTAAGGCTAAACCCAGTTGAAGTAATTCACACTAAAGTGTAAATGACTGATAGGTTTAGATGAGCATGACATGGCTTGTCTTATCAAAAAAGTATGTACTCCTGGAATATGAAGGGTAGATTTTTTTTTTCTTTTTTTTTTTTTTTTACCAAAATGGCCTTTGTGAACTAGCTGCCTCTTTCGGCCACCAGAAATCATCACAATGAAACGGTTCCATCCAGATGCTACCTCTGCGTCCCGCCACTCCTCGTGGAAGGTAAGGACAGGGCCTCGACCAAGGCTTCCCTTGTTTATCATCTTC